>JABFFF010000526.1:0-75718 GCA_013623665.1 Fusarium sublunatum | reverse complement strand
CTTATTTTCTGGGTGGGGAGGGAAGGAGGGGAACATCCATGGGAAAACCAAGAAGAGGGAGAGATGGAAGGAGCGAGGGAGGGAGAGGGGTGGCTGAGAAGTCACTGGCAGTCACTGGCTGAGGCTGGGCACTCGTGCCAGCACAACGTCCATAGCATACATAGCACAGCACAAGAAGCACAAAAAGCATGGACTGGCACCCGAGGTCCACGAGTGCATAGGACGGCGGGGAGGTGACCTTCCAGCACGAATGCAGCGCTATGCAGCAGGAACTTTCAGCGCGGTCAGCAATGCCAGGCTGCCGTTAGCCCCCCATCACACCCCTGTGAGACCAGGCTTCTGCCCTCTAAACAGCAGTCGCGTCCAGTGAGCCTGGGCAGGTCACCCTAGGGCCGTACAGCTCCACCGACAACAAGAGCGGGGCCATATCAAAGGAGGGGCTACGAGGGGCAATCAAATGCCCTAGGCCGTTTACGGATGGAGCAAAGAGGCAAGCACCTCAGCTTCTGGACGAGGCGGACGGACGACGAGGGTGAAAAATCTGTTTCCGTGCCGTCAGGAGAACCTAGCAGCCAACGGCCTCCGTCAATTAAAGCAGCACTGACTGACTGGCCGAGACATCACGGCCGGCACGCAACCTAAGCTACCTCACGGTACGACAATTGGCACGGAGCAATGCAAGCTAAGGTACGAGAGTAATTTGATCGTCAATGTACACATTTGAGGTGACATAGGCAAAAGGGTACTTGCATATTTGCCCTCTGACGCTCTCTCATGATGAATTATTATTATCTGGGTTCCTGCAGCACGACAAGCCTTGGCTCCGCCATCGTTTATGCTTCTATGTCGCGATTTATGTCAGCCTCTAGTGTCCGGGTACAATGACTGATGGCCGACGGTGATATCCACATAGGGAAGTTCTTTTGCTCTCTTTTGCAGGCCCTAACGCAGACTCACAGGCGCGATTCCGTTTGCGAAACCGTCGGTCAAGAACGACATACCGTGTCTTTGATGGTGATAAGAGTCGGTGACAGAGACAAAAGTCGGAGTCAATGTCGGTGTCGAGAGACCTTGCCAGACATACAGGGAATGGCTATCCACCCCACTCCGTATTCGTCGTGTCCGCCTCGAAGAATGGCGGTCCGAGGGTAATAACCCACAGGTCTATTATTCACGGGGACAAGGGAAACCGGGGGGCATGTCAAGAAGCAATCAAGCGACGCGACAGGGGGGAAACGAGACCAGAAAATGGAAGCCAGCAAGGTGAGCAGGGGTACGAATAATCTAGGACCGCAGCGCAATGGACGACATGGCAAGGAACGAGGCACGAGACATGCATTGTCGTTGGCTATCCAAACGATGACACTGCAACAAACTAGACATGAGAGTTCACGTTAGCCGCCGCGCATCGGCCGGACAGCCAGAAATAGCCAGATCTTGGAAACGTGATCTCAAAATCATGAAATCATCCAGGCCGGGCTGAGCGTGATCAGGCGGGGAAGCTCTAAGAGCTCCATCATCACCAAAACCTGAATTATCTTAGCCTCTGCCTCTGCCTTTGGCTATCGCTGCGCTGCGCTGGTTTTGCCTCGACCGTTCGCCCTGCCCTACCCTGCCCTGCTTCAAACCCTGGTCTCGTCGTCCCAGCAGTGTCTTCGATTCTCACCATCGCGATTCAGGCGTAGCGTCATAGCACGGCGGCCTGTCAAGAGATCCCGTTCCCAGAGCACCGGCGCAAGGCCTGGGATTACAGTCGTCGCGGGCGCGCCTTGCATCCCGCGCCCCACTTGATGTGAAGCTCCCTGGTCAAGCGCGTTAATCCTAGCGGGAGATGGACTATACGGGGAAGCTGATGAGACTTCCTGTCGGCTTCGCGTCACCTGCCCCTGTATCAGGATTCTTAGATTGGCTCCATTGTGCACTGTACGCGTCTGTGTGCCTGGACATGCTTCGCGCATAGTGTTCATGCCAGCATCGACACGGCTTGCCGCTTCAATAACCCGGCCGAACAGCCTAGTTTCTCCTTTGGGAGTGTTTAATTTCATCGTCCTTTTTATATCATCAGCCTCTTATCACTTTTGACGGAACATCAAACAACCAATCTCTTCTCATGTGCCGTGGCCACCAAGGGTTCGATCTATCAGGTCCAGTCCGTGGCACCCATGACTCTTACTCTGGAACATTGCTTTATCCACCCGTCGATTCAGGCCATTAATAACACTTACAACCAGGAGTCGGTCAGTCCAGATCATTTCCTTGGAGAATTCATCAGGCGCGAGGGAGCGTTATCGGCCTTGCCGTGTGGTGAGTATCTCGACTGATAGGAGCCCAACAATGTGCGAGGTATGAGTTGCAGATTACAACAAATACCAACTCGATGCAAGGAGGCAACTGCTCAAGAAACGTACATTTGCGAATGTCCCACAAAAGAGGCAAAGGGCACATGTACAACTTCGTCATTCAGGCTGTCATGAAATGAACGACAAATCTGGCCCGCGAGATCGACAGGAGCATGAGCGATCATTGATGGGTCATTCCAGCATGAGGGCAACTCTCTTTGCACGTCCACTGCAGAATTATACAACAAGCTCAGCCAGCGACGATTACTCAATAGGAACAGAAGTCTCGTTTCGTTTGCTATGTCCCTCCTTTTTGGAATAGGATCGAGCATTGAATGATTCATTTTCGTATCCACAGAGTGCCAGGGGACAAACCACGATCCAGAACTTCGTGTCAGGAATGAAAATGACCGTCAATTTCAGGGAGACTGCCCGCAAGCTAGAACGGTTCATCTCACGGTGGGAAGAATGGAAAGTTGAGGGGAGAGCGCTACTGGGCCCCCTCTCAGCTCCGGTCCCCTCGGATCTGCAACCTATTTGTCCTGTAATCCTGTGGTACCCCGCAACGGTCGGACGGCACTGGCGCCCGAACGGATCCAGCAATTATTCCACCTGAACCTAGAAAGGATGGAGGGGAAACCTAGGTATTGCTTCGAGATGAGGGGCTGCTGTCTGTTTACAGCAGTTGTGTGAGAGCCAAGTTTGCAGGGACGTTGTGGCCGTTTGTATGTGCGTCAGTGAGCCTTTGGCTACGTGACGCCCAAGTCAGACTGAATGGTCTAAGACGGTACAGATTGCTTCTCAGAGGTATTCATTACCTTTGAAAATTGGGTAAGATGTCGAAACGTCAACCGCAATGCATAATTTCTCGACTGGCCCATGCGTTTGCAGAGCAACTGCTGGCTGTTACGAGTTCACCTCGATTTCTAGGCGATCCACGCCAATAGCGGATGGGTCCGCGGCAGTGTCCCGGAGTAGGGAGCCATGGTTTGGGTCAGGCTCCACGTGGTGTCAAGGCGATGGATGGTGGAGTGCATTCGCTGGTTCCTCTGATGTCGACCATTACGGGATTTCTCCGTCAGGAGTCTTCAAGCCATGCTAAAACTTAAAGAGCAGCGGAATGCCACCCAGATATTTGGTTTGACCCTTTTGCTACTGGAACTCAGTCTGAGCTGTGAGAGTGGTGGCATTGAGCCTTCGAGCTACATCTGTGGAATCAGAAGTTGTGAATCAACACACTATCTCACAACTCAACACTTCTGCAGGTGGGAAAGAAGGAGATATGAATATGCACTGTGTAGCAGCCAAGTGTGATTTGATTGTAACAGTGGACTACCTACCAACCGTCGCGGAGGAGCCAGAGAGTTGGGAGATGAACCTAGACTGACAGATAAGGGGAGCCCTATCGCCTGCATCCCTAAGCAGAAGGTTAACAGAACTTGGGCTTGTGAGCCGTAATCTGGTAGAGTTACGTTAGCAGTTAGCACTCATGCGGGAGTGTTTCCGGCCATGGGACCGGTCTAGTGTCCCTGGCTAGAGAGGTACGGTAAGCCATCCAAACCTAAGGTCCTCATCAAGTACGGCGAGGTACCATTACAGTACAATATGAGAATCAGGAGAGCATGGGCGTCGCAGAGAGTGTCGCATCACCACCAAGGCATGCGTCAACGATTGACTGACGCGAAGCAAACAATCTCGTCACCTGCGGTCGCTGGCTGGACAATAGCTTTTGTTCGTGCACACTCATCACTTGCAGCATGCATGACATCCAATGACAACAAGTGATGCTTTGCCAACTCGATAAACCAACAGCTGAAGGTCAATGGAGGAAATAAGAGCACGGCTGAGCACCCAACCAACCACTCACAGGATCAGTCCCTCCCTGATCGTGCGTACCGTAACATAGCCTGTTGGAACGAGGACCCGAGCGTAAAGGATGAGAGGCCCGTTGTGACTCAGTGGTGTAATTTTCTAACCAACTTATCCTGATAGGGGTAGGAACCCGAGCAGAAAACGTTTAATAGTTATGAACTAGAGCCCGTAATCTATGATTAAAAGTTTATCTTCCAGTAGCTTGAGGAAGCCTTAAAGTCAGGTAATATTCTAGATCTTCCATGGTAAAGCCAAAGTACGGGCATCCGCCATACCATCACATTCGGCCACACCTAATCCTGCTACTCTACTAACCTACCTAAGTTACCCTTTGCTTCAGCCAGCAACATCCGACCGCTGCAACCTGAGTGTGTGTGCCATGTTGTGTCCCGAGGCCGGCCCCGTTCCTACTTTTGTATGTAGCAGAATTGAAAACCGAACCGATTACCCAAAAGAGTTGACGGAACGGAACCTGAACGGTTTCATCGCGTCGTGGTCTTCTCAGTGGAGAAATCCAGTGGAGAGTTGATTGCTTCTCTCAGACTGCTAATGTTAGTGTAGCGTCCATCCATCTCATTTGAAGTTAGACGGTACCTACCTATGGAGGGAAGGTAATTACCTCCTACCTTACCTACGGAGAAGCACAATAGGTAGAACCCCTCGGGCTCCTGAGATGCAATTTCAGTTCTGCTCCCACATCAACATCAGATCAGATCAGAGTCAAATTCAAATTCAATTCAACCACCAATAATCCAAACTAATCTGATCAATTTCTCCTTGGAACCGACACCACGGCCCCAGAGTTGTCCGCTGCGGATCTCCAGGAGGCCATATCAATGTGTCACCTAAACGCCCGTGGACAGGTCGCCCGCCGCCTTTTACTGTAGCCATCGCTGGCCATAATTCTATCTATACCCTCTTTCTTTCGACTTTCGACAATCGCATCTCCTTTTCTTTTGACGACGTCGGCTAGTCTGTCTTCTCTCGTCTCGTCTCGCCTATCGCCGTCCTCCTCTTCTTACTCTCGCTCTTACTCCTTGTCAACCCCTCGCCGTCCACTCGCATCCGAGCTTGGTCCCAGCGCACCTCAGTCACCCCTCTAAGCAACCCCCCCTGGATTCTTGGCCCTATATCCGTACCTACTCCGTACTTTGTTTTCCTTAGTAGGGCCCTGCAACCTCCCGCGTCTCCTGCGACTCCCTGTAATTCTCGTGGCATGGTGCTGCGCCGTCGTCTCTACTGTGTCACGAACTGCAATCTTCAAACCGGCATCCTCTGATCAGCAACAGGCCTGCCGCTTTTGACCATGCCCTGAGGTGAGATTCGCAGCCGCAATATGCTCAAGATACAGACCGCCGCCGTGCCGCCAAGTATCCACTCTTCGTGCACTACCCACGACCCCTCCGGCGACTCACCATCCGCTTCCGTGCGCATCACGTCTGCCTCCGCCCAAGCCTCTGAACAACTACCTTCCTCAACTCGGGCTGATCCCGCCTGGGGCCTCATGAACGGCATCGTCGGTACCGCCCCTATGGGGGCCATGTATGTCCGCGCCCTCTACGACTACGAGGCCGACGACCGTACCAGTCTCAGTTTCCACGAAGGAGATGTTATTCAAGTCATCACCCAGCTCGAGAGCGGCTGGTGGGATGGTGTTATTAATGGTGTTCGAGGATGGTTTCCCAGCAATTACTGCCAAATCATTACGAGTCCCGACGATCTACCCGACGGTGCCCACAATGGAGCATTCGACGCCGCCGAGGACGATGCCGAAGACCCTGAGATGTACGACGACCAGTACGATCAAGACGACGATTCTGATCTAGATGGCCCTATCGCGCTGCCCCTTGAGGGCACTGATGGAGGAGATAGTTCCAGGGCCGACTTCTGGATCCCACAAGCCACCCCCGACGGGCGCTTGTTCTACTATAACATGATGACAGGAGACCGCAGCATGGAACTGCCCCTGGAGTCTCCCGTATCATCTAACGAGACTGGCCCTCGAGACCGGATGAATGTCAACATTCCCGACAAGACACGACCACCCCCTGAGATGATGGCTCGAGGCCTGACCCAGGACGAAGATGATGAATCTTTGACGTCCGCATCTGAGGCCGAAGGCGATTCCTCTAGACTTGCCTCACGTCGTTCAAAGGTGCCTAGCAAGATGGCAAATCCTTTCATTCAGTGATCAAACACTAACAGTTCTCAGCATCGCAACCGTGCTTCTTTCGGCGCATTATCCCCATCGACATCTATGGACTCTATCAACGGTACATCGACTATCAGTCGCACGCGAAATGGCGCTTCAGCAAATGGTCATCTTGCCCCAGGACAGGTCCCAAATATCGCTTCAGCTACCTCGTTTACCAGTACTACTTATAATCTCCCTACCACAGCTACTGTTCCTCGATCATTCTTCGACGATGGCTCTACGCCTTCCCTCAGCTGGACTTTACTCGTTTCTAACATGCGGCGTGCTATCGATCGATATCGCGAGGCCATTATGAACAACAATCGCTCAGAATACGTAGCAAGAGCTGAAGACATATCTGACCACTTACGACTGCTGCTTGCTGCTGGTTCAGGGACTACTGACAACCACTCCGGTCAACCATCCATTATCTCAACGAACAAAGCGCTCTATCCTCACTTCCGGGACATGATGTCTAAATTCTCCAAGCTTGTCATTTCTTCTCATATAGCGGCTGCGGACTGGCCCAACGCTGAGTCTATTCAGAAGTGTCTACAAGAAGCTGATGGAGTTCTTATGGGTGTTTACAGCTATGTGGAAGTGGCCCGGCAACAACGGGGCGAAGAGATTCCTCGCCTTTTCCCAGGTTTCGTGATTGGCAGTACTACCGGTGGCAGTTGGCAAAATAATGGTCTTGGCCCTCGTGACGAAATTACAGCAAACTTCCTCGAAGATGAAGAGGGCGTCGTGGAGCCCACGGCAATCCTCGACAACAAACTGCTAGAGCGATTGGACGAGCAAAAGCGCATTCTCGTGTCCAGCATACGTGAACTCGACAAAAGCCTAGTTGTGGTTGAAAAGATCGTTACGCCTTTCAGACACGAAGTTATTGGGAACAACGTTTGCTTTGCTGGTGGCAGAGTGCTCGACACATTCAGGCAATGGATTGCTATGATCGAGTCTATTGATCTATCTTCTTTAGGCAATAGTTTCCAGACACCTCAACTATCCGACTTTGGCACCAACAAGCAGAGCCTCTACGACAACATATCTGACCTCATTCTTGGGTGTCAAGCTGTAGCTGGGCCACTGGCTGATGAATGGTCTGAAGTCCGCGGTGAAGCACTGGAAAACCGGTTAGAATATGTTCGACAATGTGCTCGGGCATTAGAAACCAACTCATCGCATATTGGTTTCTCACTACAACTGCTATCTGAGCAAGTACAGATTAACATGCAACATCAGATAGAGCCACGCCCTCGTTCAAATTCCTTTGCTCGCAACCCTCTCCAAAGAGGTGAGACTATGCCTTACGATCGGCCACACCAGCGGACAGAATCGAGGACTGCTCCCGTGCGGCCACCGTTGATAACATCACAATCATTTACCGAAGGCGAGCCTGCACCAGGCAATATGCGAAGGGGCGACTATTCAAAGGTCAAGAAGATCTTTGGAGAAGACCCGTCGCCTCAGGTTCCAATGACAGAAGATACACCTGAGTTTCTACTCCTCGATTACGAGCACGAAGTGTCCTGGGATAGCAAAACCTCGCCTCCGACTGTGAAGGGCGGATCTCTACTTGGTCTTGTCGAACAGCTAACTCGTCACGACAAGCTCGACTCCAACTTCAACAACACTTTCCTCCTAACATACCGATCTTTCACCACCGCTCGAGAACTCTTCGAGCTACTTATCAAACGATTCAACATCCAACCGCCAGAAGGCCTCACCCAGGGAGACTTTGAAATTTGGAGAGATCGCAAGCAGAAGCTTATCCGCTTCCGCGTTGTTAATATTTTGAAGAACTGGTTTGATAATTTCTGGATGGAAGATTACAACGAGGAGTCCAAACAACTTGTTCGAGACGTTTACAGCTTTGCAAAAGACACAGTCAAGTCGACGGAGACACCCGGTTCAGCGCCTCTGATGGCAGTTCTTGACCAGAGATTGAGCGGAAAAGAAGCTGGAGCTCGAAGGATGATCCAAACCGTGAACCAGAACACACCCACCCCTATTATGCCCAAGAACATGAAGAAGCTCAAGTTCCTGGACATTGATGTGGTTGAGTTTGCCAGACAGCTGACTATTGTCGAATCCCGACTCTACGGCAAGGTCAAGGCGACAGAGTGTTTGAACAAGACATGGCAAAAGAAGGTCCCAGAGGGTGAGCCAGACCTGGCGCCTAATGTCAAGGCACTTATTCTCCACTCGAATCAGATGACGAACTGGGTCGCGGAGATGATTTTGGCGCAGATGGAAGTCAAAAAGCGAGTGGTTGTTATCAAGCATTTTGTTTCTGTCGCCGATGTAAGTGAACCAGAGGCACGGTATTGGACCATCGAGGGCATTGCTAACTTGAAGACAGCGGTGTCGAGCACTAAACAACTTCTCGACGCTAACTTCAATCATTTCGGCATTGGGTACCGCGCCCATTGCTCGACTTAAACGAACATGGGACCAGGTGCCTCAGCGTACTCATGCTACGTTAGAATCGATGCGGAGAGTCATGGCAAGCACCAAGAATTTCGGCGAATACCGAGAAGCCCTTCACGCAGCAAACCCTCCTTGTATCCCTTTCTTCGGTACGATCCTTCCCCTGGTCTGAGTGGCCGGTGACAAAATCACAAATACTTACAAGCAACCAAGGTGTCTACCTAACCGATTTAACCTTCATCGAGGACGGCATTCCCTCTATCATTAAGAAGACTAACCTCATCAACTTTGCTAAACGTGCCAAGACTGCCGAGGTCATTCGAGACATTCAACAGTACCAGAATGTGGGCTACTCACTGCAGCCAGTGCCTGAGCTACAAGACTACATTTTGAACAATATGCAGGCCGCTGGAGATGTACATGAGATGTATGACAAGAGCTTGCAAGTTGAGCCTCGTGAACGAGAGGACGAAAAGATTGTGAGGTATGTTGCATTGAGGAACACTCCCGCGTCGTATTGAGCGATGCTTTCTTTTTACTGAGTCACCGTTTCGGCTGGCGCTGCATTTAAGGCCACCTGAATCAGCAGATCAAGGCCCCAATTAAGAGAAAGAGAACCATATGCTAACTTAACTGCTTCTTAATTACAGGGTTTTGGCCGAGTCTGGATTCCTATAAGCAACGAACCCTTGCGACTGTTTGGCGTATTGATGCGACTGCACTTTTTCAGCTACAAGATTTGGGGAATGCATCAAGAATGGGCCAGAATGGGTGGCCCTACAAACCTGACAGCTTATGATGGCCTAGAATGGAAATTACTTGCGGCGCATGTCACGCGAGCATCGCCGCTTACGACTAATAGACATAGGAGGTGGTACAACACAACACAGCGCAGTGCGGTCGGAAGGCGGCCCGGAATGGTATGGTGCGATGGGATTTAGCAGCAGAGGTTTCCAAAATGCGGAGATGCTCAGCAAAGGTTTTGGTTTTGATAATGCCAGGACATGTCTGGCGACGCAAATACAGGCTGTTGATAAGGGCTCCAAGAAGAGCCTACAACTGACTCTATGTAAAAAGGGAGTTATTTGAGGATTCATCTGGCGCATCAGCACCCACAAGGGAAGCTTGCATGGGAAATGATAACAGGGATTTTGATGGGCATCGAAGGTGGGATTTGCGAGTTGTACGCTGGCCGCACGAGGATTGAATATACCAGAAAGACCCGAGAGCGGGATGAACGATATGAATGGGAACATCTGGGAGGCGAAGATCCAATTATCTAGATGGTTGTTCGTACATATAAAATACAATGTGTGCATAGGTCACGGTTGGCGAAACGGCGCCTGAACCAACTGATGCTGCGTTTCAATGTTTTAATTGAGTATTTATTGACTGGTCAAAAGCATAGGTATGCAGCATCTCTGATCTGCGTACAGGTACTCACTCAACCTCTTTGTTACAGCAGGATATTATCACAAACTCATCACAACGTAACGACACAATTTCAGTAAGACAACCTATGCTTCAGCTAGCATTGAGTGCTACAGTCACCAAAACATAGTGGTACTAACTAATATATAAACACGACCAACAAGGAAAAACATGGCTTCAAAGTAACATAAAGAGGCCGTATGGGATATCATTTTCCGTCATTAACGTAAACCTCGGGGTATTGGGAGTTGACCGCTTAGTGCTTGTGGAGCTTGGCCTTGATGCGCTCGCCGATGCTGGGCTTGTCCTTCTTATCATCATGGTCATGAGAGCCAGAGCCGTGGTGCTTATCGCTAGAGCGAGATTCGGTGTGTGAGCTACCGCCCTCACCAAGGTGAACACCCTTTTGCTCCATGAGGCCTAATTAACGAAGGGTTAGTTATCATCAGACATACAACTTAAGAGGGAGGGCTCAACGTACGATCAGCCTCGCGTCCAGCACCGGGCTTGGATGCGTCAAAGTCGCCGCCATCAGCGGCAAAGCCAGAGGCCTGGATGTATTCGTCTTCCTTAGGGTCGTGAGGCTGGTTCTCCGACTTGGATTCCGCAGCACCTCCAGAGCCGACTTCGGTGGGCTTGTGGGAGGCTCCCTCGACGGGGGCATTGCCAGCGTCGCCGCCGTGCTCCTTGGCAATCGTCTCAATAGGACAGGGTCCGGGACCCTCGCCGAGCTTGGCGTCGGGGCCAGCGGTGCTGTCGTCTACGTCGTGGAGGTCCTTGTTGCCCTTGTCTGCCTGCTCGGGGGCGCGAGTGTCGTTCTGGCCGGCACTGGTGTCCTTTGTCTGGACGCTGGGAACAGCAGCCTGGGCTCCTGTGGCCTTAGCCGTGGCCGTGGCTGTGGTTGAGGTTGTAGATGTAGATGCGGATGTGGGTATGGATGTGGTGTCGGAGACGGCAGCTACTCGTCCAAGGCCTGTTCCAGTTCCAGTTCCACGCTCTTCGCCGTGCTTTCCATAGGCCTGGTCTTCAACCTTTTCCTGCTTGGGCAAGTCTAAAGCATCATGTGTTAGTGTGATGGTTCTGGAACAAATCTCTAGACAGTAGAGGGGTTGAATCCATACCAAGGTTGCCAGCATCATAGGGCTCGCCGTGGGCGGTATCGCCCTTGACTCCGGAGACGGGCTCCTTGTTGGCGGTTTCGTTCTCTCCCCAGATGGCCTTGGAGGCGGTAGCAGTGAGGTTGTTGATGGTCTCCATATTGGACTTAGTGGTGTGTGTTGAGTGGAATTGGTTGTTCTTTTGTTGAGGCTTGGAAGGGTATCTTGGATGCGTGATTGAAGAAGGTGCGAATGCGGGTATTACGAAGAGTTAAGATATCATATGAGGGAGTAGCAGAGTCACGGGGATAAGAAGAAGTTTAAATAAATGGACTCGAGCTTTCGAATGGAAGGAGGGGAAGATGATGTTTGCCAACCTCTGACGTCGTTGCTCGTTAACAAGTGCAAGGTTGGTTGATGGTGGTGCGAGGGGCAGCACAGCACAGCACCTCACCTCATCATGAGTACTCCTATGTATAGCAGCAAATTGCATGCCCATTGCAGCCATACCTAGCTTCTAGTTACAGTACTGTACTAGTCTGTACCTGTTTGCTTTACGTATGACCTGCTGTAGCTTCGAGCCGTGTCAAGGAAGAAGAAGCTCAAAGCCTGGCCTTGTTCCGTACTGTATGTGGCGGCTCACGTTATGACGCCGCGGTCGATCGATGGAGTCTTGTTGGCAGGGTTCAGCCGTGTACCCGGCGCAACTTCAAACATGCTCTCATCTTGTTCCATGTTGGATGGATGATGTAAAGGGTGGCCTAGAAGAAGGTATGACGTTACGCCACCCTCCTCCACAGACGATTGTGGCTCGCGAATCGAGTCACGGCTGGAAGAAGCGAGGTCTTTGGCTGTGACAATCATCAATTATCATTTCGTTCTCGACCAGCTACTGTACTAATGTTACAGTCTCTAGGATCGACCGCGACTGAGGTCGGATGCACCCACTACGTCATGGCTGGACGGGATGATCTCGAGGGTGTCAGAGCTGCAGTGGGGAAGAGGGGGAGCTTCTGGAGCTTCTTCGATGGACGAGCATCCATGGACGACAAAAAGCATAATAATACATAACGAACATGTACTTTTCGCTTTGAAAACTCGGCGAGGCCGCTTGATTAGCTCTGACTTGGCGTTTCGGTATTTCTTCACCCATAAGCAAGTCAAGTCATGCCCACCTGGAATAAGGATTTTGGGTCCAAGTCTGAGAGCTCGCGTCATCACATCAAGCTAACGCTGTGTACTAATCCGCTTCGCTAGATTGGATCAGGTAGTTGGCCGGGAATTGGTGGGCGTAAACCACAGCCAGTCCGAGCTTGAGATCCAACGCAGCTGCAGCCCTGTGGCATTGGGATCTGGTTCGGCCGAGTACCGGCTTTTGGCCGGGTATGAATTACACTTCTATGGATGGTAATAATTTTAGCTGTCTATCACTGTCTGTCAACCTCCATGTGTTCTAACTAACTCCCTTCCCATGTAGTAAACATCATTCTTGGCATGGAGCCCGAGTGGGATAAGGCTCAACGCCAAGCAAAGGAGCCCACGTCTGCCGGACGCTGACAGCAAGACCCCTTGATGAGCTGGCCCACGGGTCGGTCGAGTAAGAGCTAACATAGTCAGAGCGTGGTCTGTGAGGCCAAAGCCGTCGTGGTCTCAAATTATCTATTAATGCGCCCCTTGGTTCTAACCAGCAAGAAGCCGAGCGTATATGCCGACGGGATATTCGTCTGATCTCCTTTTTCCCTCTGAGCATCCTGCAGCCTTACCCACTCTCGTCGTAACAGCAAAACAGACGACGCCGTAATCGGTCAATGAAATCAGCAACCCCTGTCTGTCAATACTAACGCTTCGAGTATACTGCAGGCATCAAGAAACACTCTCATAGCTGGCCGTCCTTGCTGCCCCATCTTTCACAAACCCTTATTTGCTTAAGGAACTATCGTGATATCCTCACGACATCTCCTTCTAATTAGATGCTACGTGCTGTACCCTTCAACATTTGGACTATTCTCTTCTTGAGTGTTGAATAGCAAGGTCTTCCCTGTCAATCAACCAGGGCCACCACTCAAGATGGCTCCCCTTACCACCTCACCTAGTCCACTTGGAAACAAACGCTCCGGCCGTTGAGATTCCCAAGATCCTGCAAGGCATTCTAGACAGTCGGGTTTTTTTCTGGGCTTGGACCTTATTCTGGCCTCAGTCTCGACATCCGTGCAGATTTCTGTCTTTGTTCCTGTCATGCACTTGATCATGCTGGTTCTAGATCCATCCGTCGATGAGATGTGATAGATGATACTCTCCTCGACATTGGTTCATCAACCTTCATCCCCCCCACACACATTTCATGCTGACAAAACCAAATCTTAATATCATAGATTGCGCCGGGCGATGCTCCGAGTGCAGTGTTGTGCTGTACTAGACTGCGCGGTGTAAGGTACTGGGTAGTTCCATGGTAGTAGCTAATACATCGGATCCACTGTCTGGGCTGTCCCGTCTTTCCGTTTCCGTCTCCGTCTCCGTCTCAACTCTTTAACTCTTCAACGTACGCCTCGAAACTTGGCAACACCTCCTCAAAAAAGACCCGATGGCTTCTCTTGTTACGCTGTGTTTATATGAAAGTCCTATCTAACTCGGCTTGTCTCTCTCAACCCACAATCTGCCAATCATTTCTTCGCATATCTCAACACACAAGGCCCTGGTCACCTCCTGGTCATCACAATCGTGGGCGAGACTCACATGTGCCGAGTATACTTCCAGCCACAATACCCCGCGAATTTCGCATTCCGGCATTAACACAACTCTCCTTTTCTCCCTCCTCTTTCTTTCTTTCTCCTCGGCCTCCGGGGCCCCGCTACAAATCGGAACTACAACGGGCCTGTCCGGCATCTGTCAACCCGTTGCGACCCGGATAACAACGGCCAGCGGGCAACGGACAACCCCCGGACCCCCGGTCAAGGTACTTGCGGACTCGACAACTGCAACTCCTTCCTTGGTTCTGAAGCTATAGACGCCACGGGCGGTAGCGCCTAAGCGGCGAGTTCGCACCCGTTGGGCTCGAGCTGAACCCGTGGCTGAGACGGGCAACGCAAGCAGCTAAAAGTCAATCTATACGCGATTTGTCGCGTACACTCGTGATGGGACTTGTTTGTTGAAGCAACTATTCAAATTTCTTCTCATATTCTTTATCTTCATCATCTCCCTTTCAACCCGGTGCTGCTTCAATGAGCTAGCCTCTTATTTCGATCTGCTACCCCTTATTGTTTCAACCTTGATCTAACACACGCCATCAAGGATTACAACCGACAGGCTGACAACTGCGTCCCTCAGTACGGTTCGCTGTTTGTTTCACATCCGTTGCTATTGGATCAAGGGGATTGTTGTCTCGATCCTTGGCATATAGTCGTATACTTGGATTGGGATATCTAAAACCCCTGCCTCTGTTTCTCTGCAGGTTACGTCTTCATCTCGCCGACCTCACTGCTCCGGATCTCCCGATAATCGCCGGCGTCCAGCTCTCGGCAGGACGCCGTCGTTCCGCAAAGCATCTGGGCGGCCATGGTTTACTGTGGCAAGGCCTCTCAGGGCTGCCAAAACTGTCGAATACGACGCATCAAGGTACGATATCTGGCTGGCAACATCCTCGACGACACGCTCGATCAAGCGTGCCAGCAACATCTTCAAGGCCTTCTGTGTCCAGTACTGACCGGCGTGTATTATTGTTAGTGCGATAAAGTGAAACCAGAATGCTCACAATGCATTCGAGTTGGAAAAAAGTGTCCTGGTTATCGTGACCAGCTTTCTCTGATGTTTCGTGATGAGAGCAGCAAAGTGATACAAAAGGCCCACGCGCAATGGGGTGTTGGCGATTCCAACCCCGATGGACTCTCGTCCCAACCTTCTTCTAGCTCTCTTTCTTCTTCCTTTTCATCCAGCGCTTCTGGTTCTTTCTCTTCGGCCTCGGCCTCGGCCTCTTCGTCTTCCACATCGCTCCATGCTTACTCTGCTCCCTCCTTGGCAGTATCCCCTAACAACGCATGCGCTCACAGCTGGCCAATATCGCCTGCATCAATCACAAGCCATCAATCCTCGTCACCAAGTCCTCCGTCTTCAGCTTCGTTACATCCCACTCCCTTGTCTACCACACCAGCACAGACTGTCCTCGCCCAGCCGTTACGCCTCCCAACTCCCGTGGATCCGAGTCTCGAAGAACAAGGTATTCAGTTTTACGTCAACCGCTACGTTATCGGTCACCCTGATGAGCCCAAGTCCCCTACAGACATACGACATACCGAATGGGTTTGGGACCCTGCGGTACAGGATGTGATGACGGCTGTTGGCCTTGCTAGTCTTGCTAATCTCAAGGGGGATTCCAACATGATGACAACGGCTCGCCAAAAATATGGAATGGCACTACGCCAAACTGGCCGCATCATACAAACTTCGAGCATGCCCGATTTTGAGGTGACGATGCGCTCCGTTATCATGCTTGCCATGTTCGAGGTGTGTGCCCTAACTCCTGACGCTATTCAACGTTCCCCAATGGTCAGCCTGCTGTTTCTGCTTCCCCTTTCTATTGTGCAATTTTGACATTCAGTCTACTGACATTCATGTATAGCTTGTCAAAGGAGCGCATCAAGGCATTGCCCATGTGCACGCACACGTCATGGGCGGCGTTGCTATGCTGCGGAAATGGTTTTATGTTCCAGAGATTGCTTTTCATGGTGCTCGTGCCATGGTACAAATGTCTTATACTCTCGTAAGTTGTACTCTCCGAGGTGTTTGTTGGCAAACCAGCTTACAAGTCAATCAAAGTGCATACCCGCTCACATGTCTGCAACACCCCTACCGGATCCCTTCTATGAATGGGTTGCGTTTGCAAAGACCCTCCTCGAGCCTCCCGACTACCCAGCTACCGACCTCGGTTCACTGATCGGGCAGTTCATCCAAGTATCAACGTACATCAAGACACATGCTTTGACTGATGGCCGGCCGCTTACGTCCTCGACCTTGAAGCAGTTGCAGGATATTGATATGTCTTTTGAAGATTGGGAACGCAAGCTTGGGCCCATTTGGCGATATCGCACAGAAAAGTCTGACCTTTTACCATCATCGGCGGTGTTTGAAGGTGAATATCACGTCTATTATGACGTGTTTGTCGCACGCGTGTGGAATCACTGTCGCTGGTCGCGCATTCTTCTAAACCAGATCATCTTGGAGTACATCACGAAGTACCCTAAATCAAGTGCACCCTTGATATCGCTGGCCGAACATGGACGCCGACAAGAGATTATCAAGGATCTCGCTCGTGATATCCTCGTGAGCACTCCCACGCATTGGCGTCACCCACTACTCAATGAAAAGTCCGCCGTGCCAGTCGAGAGATCAGGAGGAGCAGGTTCGGGCTCAGCAGGACTTCCTGTTCTTCTGTTCCACCTCCAGGTTGCTGCCTGTGCCCCTGGGGTACCGATTTCTTATTGGAACTGGGCATTGGAGGTGATGGAATGTATCTGGAGTGACATGGGCATCCTTCATGCCAAGTCCATGATGGAAGCCATGAAGTCACACCGCGACTCATTACACGAAGTAAAGCAGGAAATAGGGGATACTTGAGGGCCGAGCTTAGCAATAGCAATTTACTGAGGCGTGGACGTCACAGGAAATGGAAATGGGGGAGTATTTGGGGTGGTATTGATGCATCCTGTTCGGTGTTTGTAGGTTGATTGGGAATCAGGCATTGGCATCTAGTTTTCCTTGTCCCATATGAGGCGGGAAAACAGGGCATTAGAGTGTTACTCTATTCGGCGTTGGGAGGTTTTGGGTATGGCTTCAGAACTTTTAGGTTCACGACTTACGGCTCATCTGGATGGCGGGCACGATGTACTACCATGTTAGCATACTTGTTTTAGAAACAATAATGTTATTACTCTGGCGCTGCCAGTAGCACTCGAATACGTTCACAACGCAGTTTACACTGCACACTCCACCTTAGATATTGTTAGGGTATCGCTTAATCATGAAAGCCTCTAGATTAGCAAAATTACTGTATAAGTATGCAGGACTCAGTAGTCTTCAGGCTGTGTAGGATGAAGCTATACGTCAGCAGGTCTTAGGTAGATCAGGTAATTTGTATGGACGGGATATTTAGTAGTATGTAAATACAGGTTGTTAGTATACATAGATGAATATTCTAGATTTTGGTTACACAGAGTTGCATAACGAATCTCCAATACCATACATCCCAAAAGACAATAAAAGAGAATATTTTTAACATGCACTCTCGATATCATGGATGTATATATAAAGCTGTTTGCAGACTTCCCCGGAGTTTAGTGGGCACCTGACTAACACCCCGGAGAAACAGTGTGGGCGTGGGCCGATACATACCAACCAGGCACGTGTATCACTGAGCCGCAATCGCGGGCCAACCTTCAACTCCACCAAAATATAGCCTTATCGCAACCACCATCTCTACCCTGCCTCACCAAAGCCAACCATCGACGGTCGTTATTCCAAGCCATAACCGATTCTCGATACAAACCCTGCTTCCGGATCACGACTTTTATTACATAACCACGAGGAATTCTCATCATGGGGTCGGATACCCGAAAAGGTAACGCGACTCCAAAGTTGCGCGACGGAGTTGGACTAAATCGCGACATGCAGGTGATGACGGCACCATCAAAGTCGCATCGAAAAACAAGAACGGAAAGATAAAGTTAAAGAAGCCTCCCCCGAAACACAGCAAACCTGGAAACTGGAGAGATGGCAGCGTTATTGAAGGTATGCATTGATGTCATTTCAAGGCTACCTAGCCGCAAGTGACTAATGTTTCAAAGACAAGAAGAAAAACGGCGTTTCTCCTGTAGGGGCACCCTCACCAGGTCCCGTGGTGAATGAACTTGACGAAAGCTCCCGCGAAACGTTTGCGACCGGACGACCGCTCGAAGACAACCCCGATCTCCAACAATGCAAGCACTGCAAGAAGAGTGTCTTGAAGACAGCAGCCAAAGCGCACATTGCGCAATGCCTCCGGTTAAAGAAAGAAAAGGCGCAAAGGAAGAAGGAGGCTCGCGAAGCCAGAGAAAGGGCCAAGGAGGCAGCAAGGCAGGAAGAGCAACGTAAAGAGGACGAAGAGAACGGCATAGAGCGAGGCGACGACGATAGTGACGACGACGGCATCGCAGCTGACAAGAAGGGTACTGGGAGTAAGACGGCCAAGAAAGCGGCTGGGAAGAAACCTGAGGATGGGAAGGGGAAGAAGCGGAAGGCCGACGGTGATCCAGACAAGGGACCAAAGGCCAAGAAGAAGAAGGATGAACCCAAGGCCAAGGTCCCTAAACCAAAGGGTAAGATTACTACCAAGGCTTTGGTGGGAACTTGCACTAACGTCACTCACCAGGTCCTGTCGATGTGGAACGGCAATGTGGTGTTTTGCTGGCCAACGGACAACCATGCGCGAGATCACTGACATGCAAAAGCCATAGTATGGGTGCCAAGCGTGCAGTTGCTGGAAGATCTCTGCCGTATGATATGCTTCTTGCTGCATACCAAAAGAAGAATCAGGCGAAACAACAGAGTGAGTCTCCACCAACTCTTTAATCTTGTCCTTGTGAGACATAACTGACAACTGTTCCCTACAGAGGCGGCACTCGACGCCAACGCTCCGATAGAAGACGAAGACGATGCAAACAATGGACCTGTTGATTCGGACGAAGAGACGACTGCTGTGATGGGAGCCTTGTCACAGTGGCACCCGCAACCCTTGATACCACAGCCCACTTTCGCCCCAATAAAACGACAATACCAACTTGCCAGATTGCACGAACAGCTTCAGATGGCTACAAATGGCGGAAGGACAAACATCTTTTCCGTGAATGGTTTTGGAGCGCAGAAGCTACCTGACGGCCATCCTGGACTACAACAAGCTGCCGAAGATGCGCCTGGAGAGATCGACATGGGATTTTCAGGCTTTGGTAATGCGGGACGAACAACGGCCACTTTCACGCCTCAAAGACAACCATCTGTTTCAAGCAGAGCATAACATGCCACCTTCACCAAACAGGCTAGAGGCAGAGAATGAGCTTCGATTCTATGAACGACCTCACGATGACGGAATCCATATCGGAGGAAACTCAAGCGATTGTTAATATTTTATAACCGAAAGAACACTACGGACAACGACGCGAGCGCGCCTTTTACATATCCATTAGTAGGCAGTCGATCCTACTATTATATCTCTTGTTGGTTCTTAGTATGCCTCGGGACAAGGGTCTCACATGCGACCAGTGGGGCCGCGCCGAGGTAGACATTAATGACGTCGTAAACTCGACAGCGCGTGTCGCTCAAGCCTGCAGCTGAAGATCCATGCTACCGTCCATTTCTTTCACCAAGCACATACACGTGCTTTTATACCTTTATATCTTATACCTGCGACATTGACGGAAAGGGTCGAGTATTATTATCGACCACAATGTCGTCTCAGCAGGCTCTCGATGCCCTAGGTCACGCCGTGTCCGGCTCCGTAGGGACAGCCATATCAACTACATCTCTATACCCACTGGATCTGATTACCACTCGACTCAAGGCGCAACAGAATACTGGCAAATCCGACGGCGACTACAATGGGATCATATCAGCTTTCAAAGGCATCACAGCAAACGAAGGCGGTGTCAAGGCCCTTTACAGCGGGCTGGGAACGGACGTGGCCAAGTCGGTCGTGGACAGTTTTCTATTCTTTGGTTTCTACAACTATCTGCGTCCTCGACATCGAAAGCCCAGGGTTGTCGAAGAACTCATCGTGGGCGCCATCGCAGGCGGTTGTGCTCGCGCATTTACCACTCCCATCTCCAACGTCGTAACAAGGAAACAAATGCTGGGGAGCGACCAGTCGCTCATGGAGATCCTTTCTGAAATACGACGAGAGAGCGGGTTTCTTGGCCTCTGGTCTGGCTACTCGGCTACTCTGATGCTTACACTCAACCCGAGCATCACATTCTTTGTCAATCGACGACTGGCAGCGCGCATTATACCCGCGCTTGAGGAGGAGGATGTGCCAATTGCATGGATCGCCTTCCTGATTGCTGCCACAAGCAAGGCCACTGCGACCGCTATCACATATCCTTTTCAGACGGGAAAGACGCGCCTTCAGATGTCCAGTGGCTCGTTCGACTTGACGGATACAGACGAAGAGAAGGCGCAAAAGGAAGAATCAAAGCCCAGGCACATACTGAGAAGGATTATTGCGTTTCTCGATCAGACCATCTATGGCGTCATCATTCGTATCATCAAGAACGAAGGCGTGAGAGCGCTATATGCTGGGCTCCAAGGCGAGCTTCTAAAGAGCTTCTTCAGTCATGGTCTAACAATGCTCACAAAGGGCGTTATTCATAGATTTGTTGTTCGCATATGGTTTATGGTGCTTCTACCTTACCTACGACAACGAAGATTGAGAATCAAGTAACAAAATATCGAGTCAGTCTGACTTGTTCAACATTGGAAGGCGACGCTCGACCGTTCCACGGTGTTGCCTCCTTGAGCTGAGAAGCCTGTTCCTTCGGACTGAAGAGCGATCAGGCCGGGTATCGAAGAGCCCGTGGCAGCATCTTGTTTCTGTGACTCTGAAGTCAGAGGAACGTCGCAGACGTAGCAGGTCAGGGGTGGGTTATCCTCGGAGGAAGACTTTTTGGTTGAAGGAACCATGAACTGTTTGACACAGCTGTGGCATAAAACATGGCCGCACTGCTTGGTCATCATTGGGTTGGAGGCGTTGGTGAGCATCTTTAGGCATGAAGGGCAAGTTCTTTGCTTTCCCTTGGGTGTTTCCTCTTCGTTGAAGTTGATTGTGATGAGGTTTTGCATAGTGATGGGATGAGGGTTTTCAGGTGACGACGCTGGACATGTTGGGACAGTTTTGCCCTTTTTGACAACGGGAGGGAGTTTGCTTGATTGGGCGTCTGGTGTAAGCGATGGAGTCCAGAATGATGGGAGACTGGGTTTTGCAGCCTGTAGGATATTAGCAAGGAAACAATACGAAACATGGGCGTAATTGATGATTAAACATGAGCTTACCTTTTCCTCTTCTAATGCTTTTCTCGCCTTAACCTTGTCCTCGCGCGCAATTCGATCGAGCTCTTCTTGATCAAGCTCGAATTTGCGCTTGGTTCCTACCAGAGCCAAAGAGTTTGACTCGCCGCTCGTCGCATCCGCTTTCGCATCGTCCGTCTTAACCGTGCTCCCCTTTCTTTTCCGATCGAGACCAGCCTGCGTCAACTCAAAGTCCTCGATGGCGCGTTCGCGATCCTGCTCGTCCTCCTGGGCTTTTTGTCTGGCGGCTTCTTCCTCGGCAGCAGCGCGGGCCTTTTGGGCGCGCTTGATGTCCTTCTTCTGGGTGAGGATGTTTGCGAGGGCGCACTCGCGGCAGAAGATGTCGCCGCGTCTACATGAGACGGGGTCGCGGGCGATGTTGAGGCATAGACCGCAAGAGCCAAAGGGGAGGAATGAGTCGCGGTGAAGACGGGCGGATGAGGATGACCAGTGGGACTTTGCGAGGGCGCGCTCGTGGGAGGTGAAGACTGGGCGGGAGGTGTTGCGCTTGCCTGGAGGAGAGGGATTAGTACTTGTAGGGCAAAGGGTTTGTGGTGGTATAAGAGAGCGTACGTACTATGTGCTGACACCATGTTTGATATCTGGTTCGATGAGCAGCTTTGCTGAGTGACGTCGATGCTTGTAGGTGGTTCTCAGGAGTAGAGTTTGCTGTCGAGTGTAGGCGATCATTGAAGTCAATTGCAATTAATTAAATCAAGATCGCGGTCGGGGAATAATGGGTGAGGAGGAAGTTGAAGAGGTGTAAAGACAAAGTCGAGAGTTGAAGGTCAGAGGTAAAGTTAACTGGTAGGTAGATGAAGATGAGGGTAAGGTATGTTTTGCTCTCGTCACATAGCCAATCGCGCGATCCTACGGAGCCGGGTAAGCTCTGCCGGAGCTTGCTTACCCTATACCCTTCTTCAGCGACGTCATGCGAGTTCTATCACCTGTACTCGTAAAGACCAGGTGGACAAGGTTTTGTTGTAAGCAACAAATAATATACTTCAAGTATAATTGTGGCTGCAGTTTAGACAACTTGTTTCAGCCCTACTGTGCAAGTATTCGTAGAGAGGTTTTGGCAAGCTTTTTGTTACCTACACAATGACAGTTACGTGATAGTGTAATTGAGATGATGGCTACTAGTTATGCTGGTGATGATGCTGATCGAGTGTCAAGAGTAGAAGCTCCTAGCTCCAGCCAGGCTTGTCTCATCGAACTGAAGAAAAGGGTACACAAAAAATACCAGCTCGGTCAATATAATATATACAAATTTCAATGACACTCTTGTCCTTTGTGAGTCTCGTAGCGCTTATGAACTACCGATGGAGCGGGAGATCGCCCTGAAACCCATTTCCTCTTTAGGCAATGCTGATGTCGGGGGCTCGTTTATATCTGCTCTGCTGGCTTAATTGAAGTTATAGGAAAGTAACCTTGACGGCGATAGCGGGCAATCAATTTTTCGGTTTACTTTGTCTTTTGCCTTTTGCTTCTTTGAGAGAGATACCCAATCTTGCCAGTAGTTTTCATCAAAACTTTATTCATAATGTCTGCCTGTATCAGAGTGCATGATATATCTCAATCTCTTGTCAATACTGTATTTGCATATAAATCCCTCACTCTTTCCAATCCTTTACTGCTCTCTTTCCCTACATCGACACGGGGGCTGTGCTATTCAGGCGACCTATGATGAACACTCGGCATCGGAGAGCAGTTGTTGACTCAGTATGGCTTCTACACTTGACAATGATGCAATTTGTGAACTGAGGTCTTTCTAAACATGCCTGCAAGCGTCAATGACAGCAGCTGACAGTGCTAGATTGACAAGGGTAGGCCTGCCCTGCCTTGGGGTAGTACCTAGGCAATAATTACTGCCCCCCCCAAACACAGCCATGTCATTACAGGGTAGGCAAGCAAGAAAAATGCTCGAGGTGGGTCCGTCATGAGCCGCGTCTCGCCGACACAAAAGATGATATATAATACTTGAACCATGGACTATTCTCTTTCTCCTGCTAGAGTGGCCAGGACTTAGGACATTCTCTCTGCCTGCCTGACAAAGCATGTTACTCTAATCAACACCATGTCTGACTCCGATGCTCCAACCCAGCCAAGTCTGCCATGGCGTGTAGCCTCAACAGTCGTCATAGGCTCTGTTAGCGCGCTCTCAAGAGGCTTCTTAAAGGGCCTCAATACTCTTGAGGTGACGGGACTGGACCGTCTGTTGGGCGTGCTTGATCGGCGGAAACATGAGGGGCGTGAGCGTGGGCTTCTCACTGTGTGCAACCACGTAGCAGTGTATGTGGGAGCTTGGTTCAACTCAGATGCTGGAGAGACATTTGCTGATTATTACCCTCTCATAGACTTGACGACCCTCTAATCTGGGGCATTCTACCTCTACGGTACTGTTTTGACCCGGTTAATATGAGATGGGGCCTTGGCGCTCATGATATATGTTTCAAGAACAAGTGAGTCTCAAGCGTATCATAACCGAGAGTTTGTCTATATTGACTAACACCAACAATAGAGCCACATCGACATTCTTCAGCCTTGGCCAAGTCCTTCCCACTCATCGATTGTGGCATTCTCCCTATGGCGGTCTATATCAACCAACCATGACACAAGCCATCAAGTTGCTCTCTGGTCCATCACCGTCTCCATGGTCTACGGCTTCAAACTCAGCCCTGACTGTAGCTCCGCCCTCAACACCTGCTCCTCCTACACCCCAACCACTCTTCTTCTCGACCAATGGTGCCGACCAATTCCCCGCGCCATCTGCCTATCCAGCCTACCGAAATGCCTGGGTCCACGTCTTCCCCGAAGCTTGCTGCCATCAAAGTCCGGACAACGGCATGCGCTACTTCAAATGGGGCGTGTCGCGACTCATTCTTGAAACTGACCCTGCTCCCGAGTTCATCCCCATGTTTGTCCACGGTACTCAGCATATCATGTCTGAGGATAGAGGGTGGCCGAGGTTCGTGCCCCGTATTGGAAAAAGAGTGAGGATAGTGATAGGTGAGCCGACCGATGCCGACCAGATCTTTGGCAAGCAGCGTGCTGCGTGGCGGAAGCTTGTCGAGAAAGGTGACACAGAGCTGCTTCGGGATAGCCCAGAAGCCGCTGAGCTGAGGATCTCGGTCGCCAAGAGAGTGAGAGATGAAGTCGAGAAGCTGAGAGAGAGCCTGGGCTTCCCGCCAGAACAGAGCGAGGCACCGGCTCTAGCAGAAACATGGGCTAGGGAGCCTCACGAGACAAAGTTCAAGAGCCCCGTTGATGGCAGTCTTGTCAACAGGCATGGGCCTAAGAAATAATACCCCAAAAGCAACAAAGCAATCCATTTCGCTCATGTACAGTAATAGACTCAAGAAATACCAAGGCTCAAGCTCCCTTAAGCTACTCAACATTAATTGTTGCTGACAGCAAGGCAACATGTGACAAAAAGACAAAACACCGGCCGCACTGCTGCCCTCCCAAGATTCAATGTCTTCCTTTCCCCGTCTATTCCATGCTGGTCCCCAACTCCGTAGTGCTTGCAACCGTTACACAATATTACCGTATTTTTGTAAAAGGCGCTGCGTTATCAACCAACGCATCTCAATCCAAACATCCTCGACACATCGCGTTAGGACAGGACTAAAAGTTTTGAAAGTCTGCCCCAGTCAAGCTCGGCAAGAAGTCCTAGTACGCATCGAAACCTTGGCTGGGAACAGCCTGGGGGTATGCACGGGCCTGTGCCTGGAGAGCCTGCTGTTGCTGAGGGTGCATGAGCAGGTCGTTGAACCAGGCGTGCTGGAGGGCCTCGTGGGCACTGATCCGCAACTCTGGTCGAAGCTGAAGCATCCTTTGCAACAGATCTATACCGGTTGGGTCAATCGCCGGGAGGATATTTCGAAGATCCTGAGTGGCGTACATCTGGAAGGTCGGCTTGTACTCGGGGAACTGTGTGATGCCGGGCCAGGTACGCTCTGTTGGAGTTCCCATGATGCGGAAGATGCGGATGATCTGGTCTTCGTTGGTGGTTCCAGGGAAGAGAGGTCGGCCGGTGAACATCTCGGCCATGATGCAACCCGCTGACCAAATGTCGATGCTCGTGTTATAAGTTCGGCTACCTAGGAGGACATCGGGGGCGCGATACCAAAGAGTGACGACTTCGTTGGAAAAAGTGTTGACGGGGATACCAAAGGCGCGAGCCAGGCCAAAGTCACCAAGCTTCAAAAGACCCTTACTGTTGATAAGCAGATTCTGGGGCTTGAGATCGCGGTGAAGTACTCGGTTCTGGTGGCAGAAGTCGATGCCCTTGAGGAGCTGGTACATGAAAGACTTGATGGTGGCGGGCTTGAGAGCGCCGCGCTCGCCATGCGTATCCATGTATCTTTTAAGATCGCCGTCCATGTACTCGAAGACGAGCATGAGCTTGTTCTCGGTATGAATAACATCATGCAGTCCAACAATGTTCTCGTGCTTGAGCTCCTTCATCAAGGAAATCTCTCGGATGGCGGTCGACGGGGTACCCTCTTCGGAATCGAGGTGGATTTCCTTGAGCGCTACGAGTTCTCCAGTTTGCCTGTTACGCCCCTTGAAGACAGTAGCATAGGTGCCCTCGCCTAGCTTCTCGAGCTGCTGGAACGAGCTTGGGTGTCGCTTTCCGTCCATGGTGAGCGTCGTGGGATGGTTGGTTGGGTATTGGCGAGAATATCAAAGAGGGTGAAGGAATAGAGGTTGAAGAGAGCGAGTGCAGGGCGTGCGCGTATTGGCTGATGAATGGCGTGTCACACTGGGAGGGACTTGGAGCGGCGGGGGGATGGTGAAGTCGATAACTTGGAGCAGTTCCAGAAGGGGAAAACAGCGAAGATACTGTTGGAGATGCGCTGGTGCTCCCTGATGTTTGCGGATGCTGAAGACTGACTGACTGACTCACTCCTCGCTTATCTGACTTTTGCGCCCTTGAACTCAGGCCTCACTTTTTTTTTTTTCTGGTCTCGCAACCCTTCCTTGTTACCGCCTGAGATGGAGAAGAGAGGGGGCAGGGAGGGAGGCTAGATGAGGGTCCCTTGGGTCCTTTGAGAGGGAGGGGTTGGATGTATGATCGACAAGAGATAACAGACGATGGATGATGGATGGTTGTTTAAAGAATTTGGCGGGTGCCAATTTGGGAACCAAGTGCCAGATCTGCCTCAGTCTTGTCACGCGTCCCCGCGAGTCGAGTCGATTTGAGCGGCAGGTGCACGCGCACCCCCGCCTGCCGAGTACGTACATGGCTCCTCACCCCATATTCTAGGCCCCGTCTATTGTTGAGGGAGGTAGGGAGGTAGGGGGCGCTAAGTTACAGAGGGTTATCAACTGGCATCTATTCAAGCCATCGTCATCGAGCTACCTAAACCATAAACCATCACATCCCGCATCTTCCGTGTTACACATACTTGGCCTTTGTTTCTATCAACCGCCAAATCGTTGCGCTTTCTATCTATCCCCGTGACATGAACCTGACAGCTCTTGCCCAGTCAGAACTGCACCTCTACTAGCCATCCCTGTGTCTGTCTGCCGTATAAGCACCACTCGACCCCTTTAGCACAACAATGAGACCTGTATTACCTGCGAAGCATCCCCTCAACACTCAAGCTTCAGGCCGGTCTGACAGCTTGCTCCGTGCTTCTTCAACTGTGCCTACCGCATGCTTCATCACCAGCGAGGCTGATCTTGACGCCCGCCGAGATCGCTCTCCCCCGCGACTCCGCCAGCAAATCGACCGGCGCAAGCGCAGTCCCCCGCGTCAACGACGGTCGCCTCCTCGTTCCAGCCATAAGCCTGCGTCTCCTGCGTCAGAATCAGACCATCCAGAGGTATCAGTAGTCGAGCAAGAAGATCCCCTGAACTTGTCGTCTCGACTGAGCACTCCGTCCTTGATCAGTGCTTCGCGTCCAGAGTCCATCATGAGCGTCTCCTCGCCGAGCTGCTCCCTTGCGGGTCCCTCCATCGACGCTCAAAGCGATGCGATCCAAGACATGTCCTTGTCAGAAACCGATATGGCCGATAACAGAGATGACCAGGGCACTGTACCTCAGCTTATCATGCCTAGCTTGACGGTTCCTCGACGTCGTCCCTTCTCTGAAGTGGGCAAGTCACTGGGCAAGCTCAAGATCATGGTAGCGGGACAGAGTGGTAAGTAAAACAGTGCGCCAAGTTAACTAGACCAAGTTCCTGACCCTATGTGCAGGTATTGGCAAAACTTCACTTATCAGGACTCTGGCACAACGTTGTGAACACATTGTGCACATGGATCCGATCGAGCACAGCAGTTCAGTGCACGCTACTGAGACATACGCCAGTTCACGACCACATCCGTGGTGGAGGTCTGATTCTGAACTCACTGTGACAACACGGAGACGTATCTCAGCCACCGGTGATGTCTTGGATAGAAACGTGTGCTTTGTCGAAAGCCCAGGTCACCAACGTGGCGCCGCCGTATGTATTCTTGGTTCATCTAACAATATCGGCATTGTTGTACTAACAACTCCTCAGGGGTCATGGCGCGATCTCCACTATGTTGAATCTCACTTGGCATCTCTCATGAGTAAACCTATGGCTGACTCTGATCTTTTCACTCTGGTTAATTCTGGTGGTGAACCAGTCGTAGACGCTCTGCTCTACCTCATTCCTCACAGTGGTATGTTTATCTTGAGGCTGTGTATATGTACTTGCTAATGCGTTCAAGGCCTTCAACGAGAAGATGTCGAATACATCAAGCATGCTCAAGGCATGACTAATGTCATACCAATCATCACACGGGCTGATGAACTTGCCACCGAGGAAATCAGTCACATCAAGCAGCGAGTTTTGAAGAACCTTTTTGACGCGGACGTCGAGTGCTTTTCGTTCGAGGGACCAGACCCATCAGAAGAGTCGCTTCGCGTGTACGCCGTCTCTACCGAGTCCCAACCCGACTACGATACCATGGATGCCAGTGTCCTTATGAACTCGGAATACATCCCGCCACTTGTCCCAACTGACCTAAGCAGACTTGTTGACCAGATATTCTCTTTGGATGGCAGCGCCCGGCTGCGTCATTCCGCGGCTGTGAAATGCATCAAGTGGCGACGCGAGCATGGCGATAACCTACTCCAAAATGCTTTGTCGAGTGGAATCATGGTGTCTCGATCCATTCCTGAAAGAGCTTTGAGGCTACGATCCTTCAGACGAACTCCAAGCTGGGATCGACTGGAGTTATACAACTGGGCCAACAACTTGCGTCAGAGTCTTCAATCAGAGAGACTGTACCATTTGATGGAGGAGAGATCCATTTCGACTGTTGCCGCGCCCGAGTCTCGTCTCGTTAGAGTCGGTAAGGATGGTAAACAGACGAAGCCCAAGAAACGGCAGAACAAGAAGCCCACTCAACAGGATCCACTTGGCCTTCTGGAACTGGGGGGAAATCTCAAGCAGAAAGGTATGCTTGCGCTGGAAATGGTGAGTAGTGTCGGTTTGATTGGCTTGGTTGTCTCCAAGATGATGCATACTGGCTGGTCAGACGGGATGTGCTCCATTGTTGGGACGAGGAGGATGGGAATGGAAACTGGCCATTTCGGCCCGCTTTTGTCTTTTTAGGAGATGAGACATGGTGTTACGGCCTCTCGTGGTGGACGAGCGTGCTGGCTGCGTCGTCTCTGTGATTCCATCGTTGTCTGGAACTTGGGGGCAGACACGACAAGGAATGAGGCATCGAATGGATACAAGATAATTACGAGATACCCTACACATACAACACTTGAATTACGTATAGCTTGACTAGTAACGCACGCTTTTGAGTGCATGTTGTGCCAGTGCCTTGTAAGTGGATGAATCGGAAGATATGATATACTTCTTCCCACGTTCGAAGACCATATTCCTGACGCAGCAGGATCAAAAGCCACATTCTTGATCATCTCAATGGTCATGTTTAGTACCGTGCTTGTTTTCAGAAGGCGTATAACCAAGCGCAGTCATGGCGGCTCGAAGATCGGGTACATCGTCGGCCGTCCTGTCCATGTGAGCCCAGCGAATAGTCCCATCGCGGTCAACAGCAAAGGCACCACTCGTCTGCCACCGCGAGCCACTCTCAGTCGGTCGGTTCCAGATGCCCTCATTCTTGCCGAGGCTGAAGACATTCCACAGCGTGAGGGGATTCACAGTGTGCCAGGTGGACGAGATGCCGAGGCCCCATTTGGCGTAAAGATCGCGCTGCTCGTCAATGACAATGTCGACGGCCCAGGTACCGCCGACTTGGGGGAGCCATCTATCTGTGGCCTCTTCTGAAGAGTGAGATACGGCGATGCAGTGGACGGCGGGGGTTATGTCTGATAGCTCAGCGAGAGACCTGAAGGTCTTTTCAGCGACTTGTGATTGTTAGCATGTAAGCACTTGTAGGTAGCACACCTAGAAAGGTGGGCTTACAGGGACATCCGCAGTGGCGGAGAAACACAACAATAGTAGGTCTTCCGTCTGGTAGGCGAAGGTGTTGAGACCATGGCGCTTTGGATCCGACCTCTACAGGGGGACCGACTTCTTTGGCCGAGGGAGTCTTCCATGATTCAAGTTCCTTCCAGAAGCCGGCATTGGCGGCAGCGTCGGCAGTTGCAGTTTCTTGCGACATGTTTTGAGGGTGTTTATAGTATTTTGTTTGAAGAGTGGCTGGTTAATACTGACAATGCTGTTGATAGGTATTGAAGGTTTTCAAATGTGATTTGTTGTTGCTGTCAAGTGTCTCGTGATGTTTGAGACGGTGTAAGTGCGACATCTGGCCATGACATAATGCACTCCCGCCACGGCAGGCAAGGCTCAACCATAAATTACAGTAGGTAACCTAAGAATAATAGTAGGTATTTAATATTCCAACTACGACATCTCAACTTTTTATAATTAATTTTTACTTAGGAAAAGGTAAGGCCTTTCTTTATCTGATGCTCCATTACAAACGTTGGCGATTACATAAGCTGCTTAGGGTACGATAGGTATTTGGAAATTCACAAGTGCCCGCTCCGGCCATACATACAGGGTAAGGATGCTGCATCTTGAAATAGCACAGTGAACGAACTCTGAAGCTTCGCATGCATCAACTGTGTTGACTAAGTATTTACTACATCCTATTCTGGTGTGTTTCCTGCTGACCTAGGTAGGGTGAAAATTATTTCATCAGTCTCTGCCAATGCGTGAAATCATCAGTCTTCAGCTCGGCCAGCTGAGCAACTACACGGCAACTCACTTCTGGAACGCTCAAGTAAGTCCTTTCTCATCAACCGACAGGGAATAGTATCTGACCAGATTCTAGGAGTCATATTTCACATATTCATCTGATGACAAATCACCCATTGATCATAATGTACATTGGCGCGCTGGTATAGGTGCTGATGGCTCAGAAACCTTTCTTCCACGAACCGTCATATATGACCTCAAAGGCGGCTTTGGCTCACTACGCAAGATCAATGCTCTATATGAGGCCGAGTCAGAAGCAACTCCCGAGGCCCTGTGGTAAACATACGCCATATTTAAAGAGTATATCTTCACCAAGAGCAAGACTAACACCTCTCAGGTCAGGCAGATCAGTCGTCCACAAACAGACGCCCATTGCCCCAAGCGAATATCAGCAAAGTCTAGACGCCGGCACCGAACCAGCCCAGCTGTCAACGTCAAATGTACGATACTGGTCCGACTTCTCACGTGTCTTCTTTCATCCGAAGTCGCTGGTCCAACTCTATGATTTCGAGCTCAACTCGACTACCATGCCCTTTGAGCGCTACTCTATGGGCACCGAGCTCTTTTCCACGCTGGACAAGGAGCACGAGCTTGTCGATCGTGACTTTAGGCCCTTTGCGGAAGAATGCGACCGGCTGCAGGGCATTCAAGTCTTTACCACCATCGACGATGCCTGGGGTGGCTTCTCATCTTCCTACCTTGAGTCTCTAAGGGACGAGTTTCCGAAATCGTGCATCTGGACATGGGGGTTGCAAAGCCCCTTGCTCGACATTCCTAGAGCTAAGCGTCAACTACGACTCGCAAATATAGCCCATAGCATTGAGAAGCTCTGCACGCAGGCGACGACAGTTGTCCCACTGGCTTTGCCTGAAGAGGATCTGTCCGCTGGAGTATCAATCGATCGCCACTCGCCCTGGCATACGTCTGCTCTCATGGCAGCTGGAATAGAGACAGCCACTCTACCTTCGCGCCTCACACAAGGCTCTTCCGATCAACCGAGTTCCCTCGATGCCCTGGCAGACAGCCTCAACGTCAATGGCAACCAGCCCCTGGCGAGCATGCACATGTCTCTAGCTCCCACAAAAGATGCATCAGAAGACAGTCGCATCGACGTCGATTTCTTCCAGGTCGGCCGGGCTTGTAGCAGACAACACGTTGCGAGATTGGATACCCATAAGCATGTTTTTGGTGAGATACTGTCATATCGAGATCTTGACCCATTGGAGGATACAGATGAGGATGCTCCTCGGCACCTTGCTCCTGGTGAGCGCCCTATAATAGGTAACTCGGTTATACGCAAGTATGTCACTTCTCTCGAATATTCTGCTCCTGGCGCTCAGGTACTGACTTGGACCAGATACGACTCACCTCTCAGATTCCCCTTGCTGGACGCCTACCCTCAAATCTATCCCCAGCTCGCAGGGCACCCAGATGCCAGCGTGCAAACCACTCTTTCGACAAACAGCTCTATGGTCCAGCGCATTAAAACACTGCGATCGGAATCTGCGCGTCTTGTGGGAGTCAATGAAAGAGAAGATTTGAGCAACGGCTTGGCCGAGCTGGCAGATGCTTATCAGGAGGGCTGGTTCAGTGGCAGCGACGAGGACGACGATGAGCTATGAGCTATGAGAGCTCTATAAAAAATAAACTGTATACAATCATGATGACAATAATCATCGGCTGAGCCATATACGCTCGTGGAGAATACGTTCACATATGACGACAATGCGCAGATGGGATTCAAGTCTTAGGAAGGCCTATAAAGCCTCTAAACATTTGTATTGATCTAGCAAAGCCATGTTCCTAGTTACAGATGCAATATGGACTTGCTCCAGATCTACAACTTCCAGAGCCAGGCGTCTCTAGGACGACCCTGGGGCTCGGGTTATATCTTTGAAGAGCGCGACTCGCTGCCTTGGCTAACTGCCCTTCCACACACTACACGTGTCTCTGCTGTTATTAATGTAGATTATTCAATCTTCCAGTCGTTGTAACGCCGCCAGCAATGCATTGATACATCAGGCTGCGACTGCCAGGTTACCAAGTCCAGGCAGAGCAGCTCAGATGAGAGCGATCCCTTTTTTTTATATGTTGTTAGTATCAAGTTTATCGGCCATGAGCCCTATCGTCAAGCCGCTTATAGACTTGCCGAGAATTTAGAATATTTGTGCAGACAAATTCAACTCGTTTCGAGGTGATGTCCTTTCGAAAGTATTGGAGAATGCGTCTAAGCATACTCTCAGCCTGCGGCCACAACCGAAGCTTGTTGTCTCTTGGCGGCGGGAGGTTGGTTTTCCTATATATGGCATTAGCATGTTCCATTTACCTGACGGATATGCCATCGAGAGTGGCGCATCTTCGCCGGTAATAGGAGTTTGCGCGGTGATGCATAAATACCTCTGGGGGCCCGCGTTTCTTGCCGTTCACTGCGCCCTTAGCTGCAGGCTTCTTCTGAGGTTTCTTCTCGCCGGCTTCGAAAACATCGTCAGGTAGGTTGAAACTGTGCAAAAGTCAGCAAGCCAAGATGCGCTGATGTCAAGGGAAATCTTGTCTAACTTACTTGCGGACATGCTGAACACCGATCGACACGACATCCTTCAGGTCATCCTTGTATTTCTGCCACGAGGTGCAGAGCTCCTTGAACTCCTCGACCTGATATGAAAGATCAAGTGATTTGGCGCCTATTGAGTTAGTACTGCAAGCTCTTGAGATCATCAGAGTATTTGCCTGAGATACTTCCGGGTGCTATACATACCTGAGGCCAGCTCGAGGCCGATGTAGTGAGTGGTTGTGTAAACGTCAGTCACACCGCTTGCAGCAGCTGGTTCCGAAGGCTTAGTCTCATCTGATGATGCTTCACCCTTGATAGGCTCAGCCTTGATGGGGCCATGGTCCCCTGTGGACTCAGACTTGATAACTTGTCTATTCTCGCCGTTCTCGGTTTTGTTGGAGTTACCGTCCTCCCCATTCTCAGTCTTAATTGGTAACTCGGCCACCGCAGGCTCGAACTTGACAGCGGATGGTTCCTCGGTGTCATCTGTACACAAATAGTCAAGACTGCCTTCTTGCACAGATTCGATCTCTTGCTCATTGCGGCACCGGTGATGTCGCTCGTAGCCCTTGTTGAAGGCGTGAGCCAGAGCAATTGATCCTTGCTGCTCAAGCTTCTGCACTAGCATTCGGACCTTGGACTCGACGTATCCAGACCAGATTGTGTGAGCCTCCTTTGTCTTAGCAGCCGAAATCACCGAGATGTAGTACTTGTACCCCGCAGTGAAGAAGGTATGCTTGGCAAAGAGATCGCTCCAGGGACGCTTGCCCACCATGATGCTCTCGGATATTTGAAGCGCCCGTTTCAATTCCCTGTTTATGATAGTCATGGATGAGCGTGTAATGTTGAAGGTGGCACACATTGAAGGATAGGCCGGAGTAATGACTGGCATCAGATGGAACTGATCGCCCTTGTAGACCTGTAAATAATGTGATCAGTACCCTGCTATACACACTCGCTGACAAGCATCAACATACCCTAGGGTTCCAAACTCGAACAGGAAGAGGACCACCCTCGATGGGTTTGAGAAGAACAGGTTGGGGCCAGCGCCACTGGCTGATAACCAGGAAGAACTTATTGACGATGACCGATGGTGTAGCCTTGGGGTAGAGCTGGCAAACACGTGCAACAAGCATTGCCCAGGCTACTCCACCGGGGAAACCCATGATGTTTGCATAAACAGCGCGTCGCTGCGCCCACAGTTTGATGGCTCGCAAGGCGTTCTTGAAAGTGCTTTGTTCTGGTACCAGTGTCAAGATCTCGTCCGTTACTCGTGTGCCGTTGAGAGATCGCAACTCTGCCTCGTCGAGTCCGCGCAACAAGCCCGAGTCCTTGAGGTCTTTGAACTCGGGAGATAGTTGCTTCTGGATGATCCTAGAGAAAATCAAGTCAATGCTGATGCCAGAGTACTCAAACTTGATAATGGGCACAAAAGCGTCAGTAACAACGGCCATATCGGTAATGGCGTCTTTGGGGGCCATCGAGACGAGCAGATCGGGAAAAAACTTGAAGTAATCTTCACGGGTCACATATTTCGGCGCAACGATGAGGGTATCGATATCTGAGCCGGGGCCGTATACGCCTAGTCGGTAGCTGCCGTAGGTGAAGACTTTGCCTCGGGCATTCCGTATAAGGACTTCATTCTTGGGTTCTTTTTCCTGGGCGACTCGGCGGACGAAGGCATCGCAGATGGTTTGGATGGAGGCTAGGACTTGTTCTCTGCAGCGACTGTGTTAATTCACAGAGTCTCGTATATGGGAGGTACAATTGCTTACCTCTTGGCAGTATCTGCTGGAGTCTCGAATGTTTTCTGGCGTTTCAACTCCTCTAGAAGAGCATCGGACTGACGCAGCTCTGCTTCGGTAGGGAGCTGCACTGAAATAGGAGGCGTGACGCCGTAAGCCTGCTCTGATGCCATGGTCTCAAGGAAGCAAGAACCTCAGTTAATGGTGGGTATTGCGGCGTCGGAATGAGAGAATGGCCAGGAAGCGATAATGGTTGGACGAACACTTGGGCCCGGGCCAGACACGGGGTTATCGGACGAGGATCGCAAGCGTCAATACAAGGCGACGGCAGCCGAGTCAACGAATGAATGATCGCTTTTGGGGATTGTTTTGTTTGGAGGGTCGGTTTTCGGGCTTCAAGCCTCTCCAAGGGCAGCGCAAGGGAGAGAAATCAAGCACAAGCGGGCGTTCAAGGTCTGGTATGAAGAGGAATATTGGCGATGGCTGGATGGTGGGCGTCCGAGGTAAGGGATGGATCGAAAAGAATATCGAGTGATTTCGCTGGGTGATGGAGAAAGCCAAGTTTGGCTGGCAATGAAAAGAGATGGAGAGAGAGTGTGTGTGTGAGTCTACGAGGCGCCGCGAGGCTGCACAAACGCGGTGGTGGCCCAGAGTTTTGGATTTGTATTGGGTGCTGGTTATTGGAAAGAAGTGGGGCATGTCTCTTCTAAGCCATTTTGCGCCTATTGTCTACCTACTTTTTTTTCTTTCTTTTTCTTACATTGTGATGCAGTGAGTGAGTGCAATTTTTTGTACAGGTTAGTAGGTTTATCAATGCATTTCATCTCATGCAATGCTCAATCAGAGTAAGGAAATGACAGTAAATCTAAAACATTAGCAATGAGGCTGGGCTTAGTTATGAACAAGCTACAATCCTTACGTAGGCCATTATGGGCAAATATTGAAATCGAATCGTATCGCATCGCATCGCATCGCATCGCATCACATCATCAGGACCCGCGATATTCACTTATCAGGATAACTTTTCCCCCTGAGACGCACGCACAGGTACCCCCTCGCGTGTAAGCAAGAAACCTGATTTATTACGTACCTGTTAGAGCAACATGTTCTGAAGCTTCCTAGAGCTCAAAGCTGATAGAGAAGTATATTAAAGTAAGTAGGAGCTGTAGGAATTTAAATAATATATTACTTGAAAATATAGTAAAAGAAATTTATCCAAGAATCTTGTTGATCCCCGTCATCCAAGACATGGCTCTCAACTCTTGATCCAACCGCCCCCACTATTAAACCCCCTTACAGGCAAATGCAGCCACTGTCAGCCCCCCTTGTCTGCTGATTGTGGTGCCTCAAATTCACTCAACGAGGCGCAAATATTCACGAATCGGTACACTTACCCACATCCCAGCCCACAGCCCTGTCATGGCCCTGCCACTTAATGACACTAAATCCAACGCGAACGCGGTACCCAACTTTAAGGGCATTTATTTGCTACTGTATAGGTTACTTCCTAGTCGACGATACATCCATATTATTGATTGACGACACGACTTGGGACGTCCCGCATCGCATCGCACCGCAACGCAACGCAACTTCAAGGGCCGCAGAAACGCCCCCCCAGGGATAACCAACACCCAGACAAAACTGCTAAACATCAATTTTGCAAACTCTATCCTTTGCTCATTCTCGCCGTTACGCCTGCAAACGTTCTGCACTCACTATATCATGCCGCCGTCGGCAAAGAGAGCCTCTAGGGCTCGTCGCGAACCGCGTAAAGCCGCCGCCGCCGCGACCACGGCCACGACAACGACAATGACCACCACAACGGCCACTGCCACTTCACCAGTCGATAACGAAGAGTCTTCGCCCAGTCGCCCGACCAAACGTCGTAAGAAGGTGCGTGCTATTCGTCATTTTTTTTTTGCGATTGCCTCAATTGCCCGCGCCTGCTGACACTGACGCTCCAAAATCAGACCCAAGAAGACGAAGAACCCCCCGCGCCCAACGACGACCAGCTCGTATCGCAAATCGCGCAGCATTTAAGAAGCTCCGAGGTTCAAGCCAGCAAAGATCACGCCAATGTCATTCACGAGGCCAAAGGCGATGGAGTCAAGGCGTACGCCAAAGTTGCTGCCCAGGACTGGACCTTCTACATCACCAAACTCGTCGTTAATATAGGCCGAGCACCCGAAGCTTCCCACGCCTCTCAAGCGACTGCATCAGACGAAGATGACCAGCACGTGCATATTGATCTAGGCCCCAGCAAGATGGTGTCGCGCGAGCATGCCACCATCGCTTTCGATTCCAAGGAAGAGAGGTGGTTTCTTCGTGTCAAGGGTCGTAACGGTGCCAAGGTGGACAGCCAGCCCGTCAAGGCCGGACAGTCACATCCTCTCACGAGCGGCGAGGTCATTGAGATTGGAACCGTCGAGATGATGTTTGTTCTACCCTCCGAGATCACGCCTTTGACCGTCCACCCCATCTACCTGCAACGTGCTGGTCTTAGTGTCGATACTCCTCAGTCCCTGTCATCGCGTCGTCAGCCCCTCATTGCACCGGCGCCCCCCGAGTACAAGCGACCGGGAACGCCACCTTCTGCTCAAAGCAATGCCAAATCACCCGCTGCAAGTACACCGGCTGTCATGATTGGAGCCAATGGGGTCGACCTGAGCCAGGACGAGAACCAGCACATCAAACCTCAGTACAGCTATGCTCAGATGATCACACAAGCCATATTGAATGCACCTGACGGAAAGCTCAATCTCAATGGCATCTACACCTACATCATGAACACTTACGCATACTATCGTCATCAGCAAGCTGCAGGATGGCAGGTGAGTAGTACCCTGCAGCTCAACCCCTCCCTCACAACAGTTGTTGACCAGACACAGAACTCTATTCGACACAACCTTTCTCTCAATAAGTCATTCGACAAAGTTGCTCGGTCAACCGACGAGCCAGGCAAGGGCATGAAATGGCAGATCGTCCCCGAAGCTCGAGAGGAGATGGTACGAAACGCCTACCGTGTCGGTCGCGGCGGTCACCGCGGCTCATCTGCTCCTTCGTCTCCCAACCAACTTGCCTACATCACACACGGTCCAAGGGATATGGCATCCAGAGAACCCCCCTCAGCACGTAAGCGACGTGGTGGCTCACCTCTTGCTTCACCACCGCCTCGGCCCTCCTTACTCGCAGCACAATCGACCCCCGATAGACCATCTGATCGATCTTTTGGGAGGAGTGCAACTTTGACCATGGACGGAAGCCCTCTACCACGTCCTAGGAAGACGCCGGGAAGAGATTCATCATTCTCAATCTACAATCCTCAATCACCAACGCTTACATCATCCTATCAAGAAGACGGCGGGTCATTCGTGACACCGGCACCGCCAAGGATGCACCCAAAGCTTGCACCCCCAAGCACAGCACAACGTCCCAGTCAACATATGCCGACTAGCTCTCCAGCGCCTTTCTGGAAATACGCAGATATTGGCAGCACGCCATTAAAACCTCTCGGCGGATATGATATCAGCCCTACCAAAGCTGGTGGCATACTGCCACCACAGAGCAGCAGTCCTCCGCGTGGGGATAAGTCGCCTTTAAGCAGCCCTTCTCGACCCCAAAAGTCAAGCCCACAGCCTGTTACTGAACCACCAGAGGCTGAAGAGGAAGAAGGCTTTGATCTGACAAAGTAAGACATTTTCTCAAGTTATCCGATCTGATGCTAACATGATGTGCTAGGGGTTTCCAGAGTATCGGCTCATATCACACACCAGTAGGCGCACCCATTCTGAAGGGTCATACCTAGGTTTTCTGTTTTGCCAAGGCGTTATTGTTTCTCATGGGAAAGGCTGGGACCCGTTCTTCAGCCATGTACTTTACGATCTGGCGGGTACCTCTCAGCGATGTATTTTTGATATTAGCGTCTGAGAATGTTTATGACAGAAATGAATGAAATGTGTCGAGGAAGGAGGAGTATGTATGTCTGTTTCTGATTCAGAGATATCCCTGGGTCAGCAGTGAATGACTTGATGTACGTGTCACGGCACAAGATATACAGGCAAGATCCCAATATGAACATGGTTATATATGAGTGAAGATCATCTGGCCAATAGCCTAGAGCAGAGCCTTTGAGATATATACAAATGTGAAGAACGCGCCTTTAGATGCAAATACTTGTGACCGTCCCGCCGTGCCGCCTACCATCCCAAACCCTATATAGACAAGGGGACCATTTTTGTTTTTCCGTGACCATGCCATGCCATGCCCTGCCATCCAACAACCAACATGACACATAATAGACATTCCATGCTTTTTCGACCGTCTACTCTTACACAGCGGTGAATCAAAATCCCAGCCACATGCTAGCATCATAAAGAATTTCATAAGACGTGAAGTTTATCGCGCTCCGGCCTGGCCCCGCCTCTTAGGGTTTCCGCGGCCAGGGCGCTTCTTGGATGTTTGGTGCTCACCACCCTCAATGAACTTGATGAGCTCATCGATGCTGCGCGAGTCGACCTGCGCACCGGGACCAGTGCGGCCGGGAGCAGCAGGGTTAGCCATGCCCGTAGCAGAGGCGTTGGTGGTGAATCGAATTCCAGATCGAAGTCGTCGAGCGGCAACGTCCTTGGCGTGCTTGGCAATAGACACAGCGTTCTGAGTGAGCTGCTCAAGCCAGTTCTCAGCCTCCTTGGTGTTCTTGTCCTCGGGTCCAAGCTCGGCAAGGAAGACGTTGTACGAATCGCGCATGCGGCTCACAGCTCCCTTAGGATCGCGGTCCAAGGCAAGAGCCTGCGCCAGCTGGAAGAGCAGAGTGGCAGAGTTGACCGACTGCTTTCCAAAGACAGACTCACATACACGCAGCGACTCCTCGAACCACAGTCGAGACTCGTGGTAGGCCTTGAGATGTTGAAGCATCACAGCAGCGTTGTTAAGTGTTGTGATGGAGTCGGGGTGGTCAGGTCCATAGATGATCTTCCACATCTTCAGGGCGTGCTTCGAGTATACAAGAGCACCCCTGCTGTCGCCAACCTGGTGAAGGAACAAGCTCAGGTTGAGGTAGTTGAGGAGGGTCTCGGCCGAATCGACACCGACAGTTCTCTCAGCAACAATAATAGCCTTGCGAGCAAGCTCGACAGCAGCCTCCTTGTCGTCAAGCTGGTAGTACAGCATGGACAGACTGTTGTAGACGCGAGCAACCTCGGGGTGCAGGATACCGTAGATCTGCTCGTGCAGGGACAGAGACTCCAATAGGAGCTCCTGACCCAGCTTCTTCTGGTTTTGAAGGATGGAAATGCGACCAGCCTCAAGAGCCTCCTCAGCGAGCGCGCTGCGAGGGCATGAGTCCTTGATAAGAGGAACCAGGTCGACAACGTCATCGGGGCTGAAAGTGTGGACGTTGGCGGGGGCGGCGGCTTCAGCAGGAGAAGCAGTCTCACTGGGCTTGTTCTTCTTCTTCTTCTTCTTGCTGCTAGACTCGCCGTTGGTCTGACCATTGCCCACAGGCTTTTCAGTCTTGGCTGCAGGAGCAGAAGCAGGAGCAGGAGTGGCAGCGGCAGCATCCGCGGTAAAAGCGTAGTCCTTGCCCTCAACCTGGATACCAATCTTCAACGAAACCTCACGAAGAAGCTGGACAGGGCGGACCTGGTTGTACCACTCATCGTCGAGCTCAAATCGGAAGCGCTGGAGGATCTGCTCCTCAATATTCTCTCGCAGACTCTCAGGTGTGACCTTCTCGAAGGACCAATCGGCGTCGGTGTAGAGGCTGCGGACTGATGCGTCAAGCTCAGAAACAGGCTTGGCATTGAACTTGTGTCCAAGCAAACAGTTAAGTAGATGGGAGACGGCAGCAGGAACAGCTGGGACCGGCAGGTGGCGGAGGTATACAGCAGAGACGTGCTTGAAGGCTCGGGCAACCATATCCTGTACACAAATGTCACGCAGGCATCGTAGTCGGCCTTCGGTGGAGAGCTCGGCAACCTTACCAAGGTATCGCACATTGATACCACGCTTATGAAGAAGTCGGCTCAACGACTGGCCGTCCATAGGAAAGCTGATCTCGGAATCGGAAAGCTCGCGGAGCAAGTCAGGGATAACCTGCTCACGGAGATAGGTGCCTGCTGCCCTGACTTCCTCCTCATCGGCAGCAAATTCGGCCTTCTCTTCCTCGGTCTGGGGCACTTGGCCACTGAAAGCGTCGGGGTTAAGAGCAAACTTGAAATCAGACAAGTTGGGCTGGTTCTCTTCCTCCTTGGAAGCTTCCTCTTCGCCCTCCTTGGTTTCCTTGGCCTCCTCAGCCTCACCCTCATCTTCAGCCTTCTCTTCCTTCTTTTCTTCCTTGTTCTCATCATTACCCTCCTTCTCCTTCTTCTGCTCGGCACGTCGAGCAACCTCCTTGTCCACCCACTGCTTCAGTCTGTATCGTGAAAAGGAGTCGACGAGTTCTGGTCGTAGAACAGTCATGCGGTGAGGGTAAGCATCGCCGTCCTCGGGAAGACCGTCCTCGTCCAGCCAAGCGATGTCGAGAGGGCTAATGCGATACAAGTCCAAGACATACTTACGGGCATCCGTACCCATCAAACCCTTGGTCTCTACACTAGCCTCCAAGTCGAATCGCTTGCCATCCTTGTCCCAGACAGGGTGCTTCTTGACCTTGAGAGCCTTGGACAGCTGAGCAAAGCCAGGAGCGAATCGCTCATCAGCAGCAACAATCTCCTTGCCATCCACCGCACCGTAGTCAATCTGGTTCTCACCAGGCTCGCGTTGCTTGAAGATTCCAGGAACAATGCTCTGACCAACAATTCGCTTTCCGAGGTAGTCAACGACTACGGTAGCAGGAGTAAAGAGTCCCTCAATATCCAATTGGTTGACAAGCTTGACACCAGCAACATCCTTGCCTGTGGCAACGCGAGCAGCCTCATCACCACCCTCAGAGGTGAAAGTGCCAACACCATCGGCACCGAAGGAGAAGAATATGTTGTTGTAAACGAAAATCTGAGCGTCTCTGCATTCTGTGGGGTTGAGAGGGGCAATTTCACCACGAGCAACCATGACAGCACCTCGGGAGGCAGCCTCGTTATAATCAGCAAAAAGCTTGGAGATCAGTCGTTCACGGAAAACTCGGTCCTGGACGGTTTCTCGAGGGAGCTCCCTGGCTGATTGAAACTCCTCATTCCAGTCTCGCAGAGTATCGGTGTTTTCAACACCGTTAAGGAGGTAAGTCTCCTGGGGTCGTGCTGGATCAGGAAGATGTGTGCAAAGTGATGAGTTAGGTGAAGGCACCACCCAAGGAGACGCGGGAACAGCGTTAGTAATCTGGAAAGTTGCGAGAGGATCTCTTTGGTTGTTGTATTCCTGGAGCTGAGTAAAGGAGTCGGTGAAAGAGGGTGAGATAAGCTCAATCAGGTTCAGCAGAGAGTGGGCAGACTGGCCCTTGGGGGCCGGGCGAGGGAAAGGATCGAATTTGGCGTTGGACGACTTGTTGACGTAGAAACCAGACACATGGGAAGTAATCTGGTATTGCTCGCCCTCGTTGGTCGAAACCACTAGGTATAGCAGGTGACCGCGCTGTCGTAGATGGGGAGGAGGAGGATTCCAAGATGACAGAGAGATCTGCTTAACCGTCTTAGGAGAGGGTTGAGGGGTAGGAGGCACCAAGCTTGTAAGAGACGGCACAGCCTGGAAATTGTAGTTCTGAACAGGTGACTCCTCGGTAGACTCGTCGTTGGTACCGTGGGCCTCTGTGGCGACGCTCTCGAACAAGGAAAGTCCAGGAAGAAAGCCCTGGGCAGTATCGCAGCGATCTCCGGAGGCGCCAATAAGTTCTCGAATGCGAACAAAATGGATGCGAGCCTCCTTCTCGGTATATGGGTCTTGGACGACACGAAGCTCTGGAGTGGTGCCAAGATCGGGGATTTCAGCGAGGGGAATGAAATCGTTAATCTTCTCGCCGTTGAACTCGAGGTGGAAGCAAGTGTACTGGAATGCGGAGGGGAGGTCAATAATGGATTGCCTGATCTCATGAACTTGTTCTTGAGGGGACGCCTGAATCTCTTGGTAAGCTAAAAGTTGTAGAGGGTCCTGATGTAGGCGAGACGGACCATGATTTGCATTTTGGTGGCATTGGCGTCGGGCAAGACGATCGTGATGTTTATTATCGCTAGAGTAGCATTAGATTTAACGTTCGTGACGCTAACAAGAGGGTAGATGTTAGCTACCTTCAGCTCCAGCGTCGACCTCTTGAGCTTCCGCCTCCATGTTGTTGGTCTCGTGCTCCTCAGACGCAACCGCAGCCTCTGTAAGACGAATTAGCTTGGGTTCACAGAGCATCAATAGCAAATAAAGCTTGTAGACCCGAAGCAGCAGCTAGAGCATAGCTCCATCAACAACCGAGCTGAGGCTATCGAGGACCCTGGCCTTCGTTTACAAGCATTGACATGGGCGGTCTGGCTGTGCGCAAAAATACGTACCAGGCGCGGGGGCGGGAGGAGGAGTATTTTCCGAAGCCATATTGGGTCAAAGGAGGATGGAGGAAATCAAAAGCACAAAAAGAATAGGTAATGAGAGAGGAAACCAGGCATGGGATATGCACTGGCAGGAGAGGCAATCAATTGAACGACGGTCGTCGAAGCAAGTGGTGACGGAGGGGAGAAAGAAAAAAAATTGGACGGCTAACGATTGGAGTTGTGGTGCGGCAATGCCCCGGCATTGAGCCCGGCCTCTTGGAGTAACCGGCGTCGGGCACACGACAGCGGCGGTACCTCATTTTCCTTACGTTTGCCTGGTTACCAAAGGTAGAGTCCGAGTAGTCTTAGGGCCGTAGATGGAGCGGCCAAAGCCAAATCAACCCCAGAGCGACTACGGCCGAGCTAGGCTGAAAGAGGTAATATGTAAACATACCTAGACGAGAGCTGCCATGACCACCTCTTTATCCCACCAAAAACATCCATGATACATTCATTGTTCGTCCCTGACTTGTAGTCAGCTTCTTTCGCACATATATATAATTACTGTTAACTCTCTTTTCTATAATATCTTGTCTATATTGCTCAAGGCTTGCTTTGGCGTGAGCATTCTGTTGTTTACTTGCCCCTATACACCATGAACGAACAACCTCTTGCGTTGCCGTCCCCTTCGGCTCATCGACTTGCAACGGGAGGGCGCAAAGACACCAAACAAGACCTTCAACCATGGACTGCGGCGCGATGTCAACGGCTACTGCGCCAACTGCAATGCCGTTTAACTTCTCTCAGGAGGCTTGTTAACGAGGCTCGCCAACCAGCAACAGCAACTCGGTCGAAGCGGCTGAGTCCTGATGAAGAACCCGCGAGAGCCTCAAAACGAGCTCGATACACATACGGACGACGCCGATCAGCTCCTGCTACAACGAAATCTTTGCCAACACCCTTATCCACTCCTCCACGCGCGGTCCGTACACTCGGCACGATGAAGATCGAGCGTAGTCCACCAGGGCCTGGACGAGTTGACTTTGCTACACCATTTCTACTAAAGATCCACCATCGCGACTCAAATGCTGAGATATCACCTACCAATCCCGAGCCAACCAATGCAAAATCAGCATCAATAGTGGCAGAGCTACAATCACTCCGCCGAATCGTTCCCGACAGTCAATATCGCATATATGAGGCCATCTTTGGTTGGCTGAATGGTCTACTGACCTCAACTGAACCCTTGTCGCAGACAGCTCATCCAAAGTCGCTACTGGGAATATGCCTCCGTAAGGTACCAGATGCGCTGGCTGTGATAGAAGAATGGGACCGCCAGACTGCAGCAAAGGAAGGGACAAAGTTCAAGTGGGAGTCATCGAAAGCATCGACAGAGCTCTATGAACAACTTGAAGGTTTTGGTACATCGACCCTTGGTTGGAAGTCTCTGAAGCTGGTTGTCCGCGCCCATGCCTTATGTCTTTTGGCGGCAGCTGTAGCAGAAGGCCTCTTTGAATCTCCATTTGTGCGTTCATTGGCCGACCTCTGTCTCAGACTAGGATGTAGAGAGGAAGCAGCGCGGCTAGTGTCGAGCCTCAAATTTCCTTTGGCAGCGCCACGGAGCTCATCGAGTACATTGGTGGACAGCAGCACGGTTCAGCCTTTAGGAGCAATATTGAAGAGCATGCATGGTCAAGATTCGGTCGGCCCATTAATGGACTGCCTCACAAGTCTTATCAGAAGCAAAAAGCTGTCGATGAGTTGGCTTACCTCACGAGCATTCCAGCCAGTGTGGATGCGAGGAATTGAGGTCATGCTGCATAGCAGAAGCCCTGTGCCATCGGTTACCAACTTCATCTATACGGCTCTAGATCAGCTGGTGCTGAACGACGGCAAAACAAAAGAGGCAGACCAGAAGACAGAGGATGAGACACTAGTGAGCGTGACAGCAGCGATGACAGCGGCTGCTTGGACGCTCGGGGCAAAGACAAATGATGATTTAGAGCCACGGAAGGCCCAAGCTATTCGACGGTTGTTGTATACACTGGAGTGCTGCATAACCCAGCAACAGAGCCGCCGTGGCGCGTTTCGAAGCAGTGGGCTTTTCATCGTTGTTTTAGCTCGGTTCATGGCTACGGCTATGATCGACGATGAGGTTATCACTCCAGAATCGAAACGATTTGCACGTCAAGAGTGCACGAGGTTGTTGACAGCTAGAAACGGCTCTCCAACCCAACCACAGTACAGACAGACCCTTTTGCTGGCCTGTTCTGTTGCACAATATCGGGGGCGAGCATGTGGCTTGCTCTGTCACGACGTCTTGTCCGAGATTCGTGCAACGCTCACTGGTCTAGATCTTCCTGATTGGTTTCACAACGGTTTGATGTCAGACGGGGCGTTTATTTTGGCACAGAAAACGAAGGACCTCCGAGATGTTGCTTTTGTTGAGAAGTTTTCAGCCGCTGGCAAGGGAATCCTAGAAACCAGCACCATATTTTCAGGCTGGCGGTGGGAGGAAGGGATGGGCGAGTGGGTGCTCCCTAGTCCTGGACGCAAACCCAGAGAACAGTCGAGACAACACAACGAGAACATCGGAACGAGGAACCAAAGAGGTACCGATCGACAACTTAGAAGCCTGAGATGGAGCAGGGGCGGCCAAAATAGCAGACCCAGGCAGGGGTACCAGGAAGACAGCTCGGTTGGGAGCGACAAGGATGCGGAGGATGCCGAAAATACGGACGATACAAGCGAGGAGGATGAAAATGATACGAGCGCAACTACCATCGTGGATACGGATGAACTGGATGACAGCGAGGACGAGCTTGGTGATGGCGCACGGATAACGGACTTTGGCGCCAGCATCGTGGACCGAGGCCGAGACCATAACGGCAAAAGCAGAAACACGAGAACTGTAAAGGCTGTGAAAATCAAAAACTTGGGTATAACACGAATCTGGCAGGGTAACAGGTTTGATAGACTTGGCAGGGGTAGATCGGAGGAACAGCAGCAGGGGGAAGATGACATGACGGATGAACTTGGCATGCCTTGAAAACGGGTTGACAACGCAAACAGAGATCTGATCCAAAGCTTCTTTTTTTTTTTGTTTTTGGCAGGTCCTGGCTAGGATGATATGTATTTGTCTCAGTAATTGTTTCAGGCCTTAACTGGAGAGTAGTATTTGTTCTCTCGGGGGGTCAAAAAGATTGGGTACGATAGCATCGGTGATTGTGGGGATGCGAGACACTTGAAACCGCCATTCGATGTCATTGTTAGATTAGATTAGGTACTCGCCAATGAGTTGTCTGAGACTTGGGTCAGGACAAGCTCATAGAAATTCAAGTATCGAGCAATACCCGGAACTTGGATAGATTCGGCTGCGGCATACTTTCTGAATTTAAGCATAGCTCGTGCATAAGGGTTGAAACGGCGACGCCTAGGTAAGTTTTGATAGCATCATCTCTATCTCCTGCAGAGTCAACAGGCAAGATCCCTACCTAGACTACAGTACCTAAGCTCCCGGGAGAGCCCTTGTTTCAGAATCCCCGCACTGCCAGGATGTCGGAGGTCCATCCGCCACTCGGAGTCGGCGCCAGCTCATGTCCCCTGGCAATCTCGTGTCCGTGCTCCGTAGACGCTGGCCGAGTTTGCTAGCAGCCGCCGGGATGTGCTGAGCACGCCAATAGCGGGCTCGGATCAGTCAATCTTGAAATTCGGTCGATTGGTAGATTGCTATCTTGAAACCGGCCACCCCTGAGGCTAGACCTGGGGCCTGCCTTTAAGTGGGATACGACCAGTCGTTGCAAAATGAATAAGCAATGCGAGGCCACTGACTCCCGTACACGCGGCCCTTGGTTGCGCAGCTGCACATCACCGTGGTTGAATCCACGATCTACTTGAGCCGTGATTGCTGGGGAATTTTCTGGATCCGTAACTTGCAAGATACCCATGCACAATATGTAATTAATCGTGTTCCACTATCCCACTATCCCTCCCTTACCTCTGCATCCTTTTTTTCCTTGTCTCGTTTCGTCCTCTGTGATCTGATCTATCTAGGTACAATATTCATTCCTAGAAACGGCGTAGGAATTGTTTGTTTCGGAACTGGCTTCCATTCATTCATTCATTCACTCACTCGCTCTTCCTACATCAATCACCTTCCCTTACATATTCTGTTGTGATTCCTCACACTCACTGCCTTTCCTTTTCCTTCTCCTTCTCTCTTTCTTCCTCCCTGCCGCCGTTTCTTCGCCCATTTGACTCGTATCCTCCAGGGGAGGATTCCTTTTCATTTCTTCACCTCGATCTTTCTGCTTTTGCCTTACCCTTTTCTTCTTCTTTTCTTTAGGTCGCAATGAGTGCCGGATACTCACTGCTGCCCCGAGCTGGTGGTGCCTACAAGGAGCCCACTCCGGAGGAACTGGCCGCCCAGGAAGCCGCTGAGAACATCAACTTCAACCTCTCTCGCTATCTCATGATCGTTTGCGGTGCTGTCTCGGTCGCTGTTATTATCTGGAAGGTCTCTGAACGCATCATTCGCCTCACCCGACACGTTTCCTGCTTGAACAACGACAAGCAGCGCTACTTCGCCATCCCTTCACAGCGATTCGCGGCTCTTAAGCGTCACCTTCTTTATGCTCCCGTCTTCAGCAAGAGACACAACCGCGAGATCCAAGTTAGCCGAGCCATCAACGTTGGCACTCTGCCCACCCGTTTCCAACTGCTTTTCCTCGTCGCCTACTTCGCCTCCAATGTCGCCTGGTGCGTTATCGACATCGACTACTCGGCGGACCGGGCGACCGCCGCAGGCGTTATCCGTAACCGTGCCGGCGTTCTCTCTACTGTCAACATGGTATGACTATCTAAAGCAATCGAGCAGCCGCATCTTGAGCTGCTTGCTTGCCCTCACATCATGTGAGCACTTGTCACTGACAGGCCTCTAGATACCTTTGTTCTTGTTGGCTGGACGAAACAACCCTCTCATTCCTCTCTTGAACATCTCGTTTGACACTTACAACTTGCTCCACCGTTGGTTTGGCCGCATCGTCATCCTCGAGGCCCTCACCCATACACTGGCGCATTATGCAAAGAGTGGTTGGCAATTTACTCCTCCATCAGGCGCCTTGATCCTGCCTGGATTCATCGTGAGTCGCCCCCTCTATGAAGGCCGACCACAGTTTCAGTCGCTCTTCATCCCAATTGATGCTGAAGTATTTGTTTTGCTAACATGTTATAGGCCACTTGTGCCTTTGTCTTCCTTGGTATTCAGGCCTCAAGCCCGCTTCGACACGGCTTTTATGAGATCTTCAAGATCCTTCACATCCTGGTGGCCTGTACTGCCGTTGTTGGACTGTACTACCACTTGAGTGCGAAGCCTGATCTCTACAAGTACCTCTGCTACGTGTATGGAGTCATTGCCCTCTGGAGTTTCGACCGAACCTGGCGTGTGTGGCGCATCATCTGTTCTCACGTTGGTGGTTCCCGTTCCAGGACCGTGATTGAAGCTCTCCCTGGAAACGCCGTTCGATTGACCATGACTTTGGCTCGCCCCTGGAACGCCGCCCCTGGACAGCATGCGTATCTGTACATCCCCAGCATCAGCTACTGGCAATCTCACCCCTTCTCTGTCGCCTGGTACGATGGTGTCGAGGATCCCAAGAACGAGCGATTGGCAACTACAAACCAGGATCTGCTGGCAATGCAACAGCAACGAGTTTCGTTCATTATCCGAGCCAGAACTGGCATGACTGACACCCTTTACCAGAAGGCTGTTACTGCTCCTGGTGGACGATTAGAAACCAGCTGCTTTGCCGAAGGACCCTATGGTGGCCACCACTCTTTCGACTCGTACGGCACCGTGGTTCTCTTCGCTGGAGGTGTCGGCATCACCCACCCTGTTCCCTACATCAAGCACCTGGTCGAGGGTTATTCTGAAGGTACTGTGGCGACTCGAAGGATCTTGCTTGTTTGGACGATTCAGACCCCTGAGCATCTTGAGTGGATCCGCCCCTGGATGACTGAGATTTTGAGTATGGACAAGAGGAGGGATGTTCTACGAATCATGCTCTTCGTCAGCCAACCACGATCGACCAAAGAGATCCACAGCCCCTCGTCAACCGTCCAGATGTTCCCCGGTCGTCCTAACATCAACACTCTCCTGGGCATGGAGCAAGAAAACCAGGTCGGCGCCATGGCTGTCACCGTGTGCGGTCCAGGTGCTCTGAGCGACGAGGTGCGCCTCGCTGTGAGGAACCGTCAGAGTCGATCTCACATCGACTTTATTGAAGAAGCGTTTACGTGGTAAACGAATTGGTGGGTAGATTATGGATGCTGTGAGGTTTCGATGTTTTCTGGCTACGTCAGTCCAAGCATTGAACCCGTGAGGGTTGTCCAAGACACTTGATGTTGGTTTTAACCCCCTATTCTGGAATTCTGATGCTCTCCAGTGCTTCAGATATTCCTCGTCCATCTTTGGGCATCTTGCTAAGCAAGGATCAATTTTTGATCAATTTTTCATGTACTGTATTTTAGATCGAGGTGTGCCTATTTACGCTCCTTTCAACCCCGTTAAGGGTCTGCACTCAATACTACAAAACAAGTAACGGCCATAATCATTTGTCTGCGGAACCAGGTGAATACTGTATGTGAAGTCGAATATCGGGTGTGAAGGAACGAAGCGGCCAGTCAAATCATTCCAATACGAAATATAGCCTTTCGGTTAGTTTTTCGCATAGGGACCAAGCGTCACAGCAACATGATCTTGTGACAAATGGATCGACTCGGCAGGTGACTGATTGTGCTGACTCTGTTCCAGAGAAGTAAGAATCACTTGACCCCATGTGCCAAGGCACTGAACTCCAAATTCCTTGCTTGATTAACAGCCTGTGATCTAACGAAGTTGGGAGTAAGGCGTTGGAAGGTCAAGTTACGCCGTTAATCCCCACGGGCAATCTGCCAAGCCGTGTTAATGCATCTGTGAATTGTGATAGCACTCCCTGGCTTGGAGGTGGCTGGGATCCAATCTTACCTAGCACGACCCGCTTTAAACTAACCCCGGGCCGAAAGGTACATCGGCTTGCCGTGAGCATGTACCTCGAAGTAACGCGTAACGCGTATCGCCTAAAGCAGGCGCTCTGGTTCTGGGCGCAGCTAGAGATCATGTGGCTGAATGCCTCCGCGTTCGGACTAAATATGAACCCTGCATGCTGAGCTAGGGTAGGTACTGTCCGCATGCCGAGCGATACGTACCTCTACTCCGCCCTCGAGCTTATCAGCTCTTTGTTCCAGACTGTTATCAGTGCTGGCTTTCCTACCGTCTCATCCTCCATCTTCCAAGTCTCTCCCGACAACCAACTACTGAATACTGGCTGCTGTGTTGACCGGCTATTCCTTCAACATGGCGTCCAGAAGCCTCATTCCGTTTCTTGTAGCCATGATGCTACTCACGGGTGTTTGCAACACCCTGTTGACCAAGTATCAGGTATGACGACATGAGGCATCGCGGCCGAGTTTATATCAACAATGAGTTGTAACTGACTCTCCTCCTCTAGGATAACCAGTGTGTTCGTAACTGCGGTCCCGATGACAATCCTAGAAAGCGCGCCTTCTTCAACCAGCCCGTACTGCAGACGGCGCAGATGTTCATCGGTGAGATGGGCTGCTGGCTCGTTGTCGGGCTCATGGCACTTTGGCGTCGATTCAAGGGCTCTGCCCCCGAGGAACGAGGTTACCAGGCCGTTGACACCGAAGAAAACGGTGATTCTACAGCTGAGCCGGTAGCCAACGCCCGCACGAAGCTTCTCCGCGATGGTCAATCTGTCCTGAGGGGATACCGCGTGACGTTGCTTGCTCTCCCTGCTATTTGCGACATCTGCGGCACTACCCTCATGAATGCCGGTCTTCTCATGGTGGCCGCATCCATCTATCAAATGACCCGAGGCGCCCTAGTCTTGTTCGTCGGCCTTTTCAGCGTTCTCTTTCTGAAACGGCACCTACACCTCTTCCAGTGGCTCTCCCTTGTGGGTGTTGTCCTGGGAGTGGCAGTTGTCGGATTAGCTGGAGCCATCTGGCCCGATGAGAAGCCCGAAGACTCCATTGGGAAACCTTCGGAGGACTCACTTTCCGATGGTGGTCTATCAGATGCTGCCAGGGCCATCATTGGTGTTTTACTTATTGCGGGTGCTCAGATCTTTACAGCCACCCAGTTTGTTCTTGAGGAATGGCTTCTGGAAAACTCTACGATTGAGCCCATCAGGGTAGTTGGCTGGGAGGGAATCTTTGGGTTTACAGTTACCCTCCTGGTCATGCTGGTTTTGCATGCCGCTATAGGCTCAACTGAAGCCGGTCGATATGGATACTTTGACATAGTCGAGGGTTGGCGCCAGATGACTGAGAACAAGCAAGTGCTCATCTCGAGTTTTCTCATCATGATTAGCATCGGGTAAGTGCTGCCTTTCAACGAGGAATGAATCAACAACTAACATTGACAATAGCGGCTTCAACTTCTTTGGCTTGTCTGTCACCCGAAGCGTCAGCGCCACCTCGAGATCTACAATCGATACTTGCAGGACACTGTTCATCTGGATCGTCTCCCTCGGCTTAGGCTGGGAGACTTTCAAGTGGCTCCAAGTTGTTGGATTTGCCCTGCTCGTGTACTTTACCTTCTTGTTCAACGGCATCGTTCAGCCTCCCTTTGAGTTCCTCAGAGTTCCTGATGATGAGGTTGAAGAGCTCTTGCCTGAGGAGCCCATCGAGCACCGCTGAACACTCTTGTCCGTCCGCAACAACCATGCAGGTATATAGCACGGAGCATATTGGCTTTGGAACTGGGAATTATACGCATGTTCGTATTGGCGTATAGGTGTTGGGATTGGTTTAGAACGAATAGTCCTTGTTAAAGATATTGTTGCATAGAAACAGTACCAAACCCCATTCTGCCTTTCGCCCTACAAGTGAAAACAATTGCCATAGCCAACCGAGGCCCATCCAACGCCCTAATATTCATCCAGAAAACGCCTTGTCCAAAGAATAGCTACTGGTCACGCTTGTAGGTGCTTTGCCTAATAGGTGAGGCTATACCCATCAGGTGACATTGCAGAGCAGCTCGGCCTCGAGGATAAACTTGCCCTCCTTGTATTTCTCAGATGACTCGTAGGCCTTGTCGTACTTCCAGCCGACAGTCTCCTTACACTGACGACATGTGATATCGCGGACGACGTGCCGACCAGTCGTCATGTTACGTTCGTTGGGAGGGCCCGTCTCGATATTGACGACGCTGTGGAACAGATAGGCTTTGCCATGCTGACCGCGGAAGTTCTGGGACCGGTATTAGCATGCGGGCCAGAGGGAATAGGTGGGATATAGAGGGTCTGAGGGACATACGCGACTGATAATATCCTCATGATTGGCGAGGTGCGCTTTGCATGTCTTGCAGCCGTAGATCTTGCTGCTGTTGAGGTAGGTGTTGTAAGCCAGGCCCATGATGAGGGGCCCTGCAGCAGAGAAGGGCGGTGTTTGAGTAGGTCGATAGACGGCGATGGACACTGTAAGTAAGTACAACAAGATGCGGATGTCGAAGCGAAGTAATAGGTTTGGGTAGCGTTCGTTCGCGGATGAGAAGGTGTAGGTAAGCGGTGGAGAAGTGTCACTGATCGGTGGATTAACACATGGAACGGCACGTCATGAGGCCCGGAGGCAGATAGGCGGGTACGTCCCTTGGGTGAGGCGGAGCTGGGTGGGGTCTGAGGTGTGATAAAGATGGAGGCCTAACTTACACCAGGGTCTTCACCTCGCGCGAAGATGATTCTAGACTGTTATTGCACTAGAACTCTAGAGTTTTAACTGATTTATAGCCATTCGACTGCTACTATATTCAAGTATCTGTGTTTGGGAATTAAATAAGATATAATAAACCTTTTTATCAAAAAGAAATGTGCCATACACCACGTAGTCAATGGCGTACGTAAAGTTACACAAATGACCGCTTGTGAGATGTCGGACTCAATAATATTACTACGTTGCATCTCGTATCCAAAACATGTCATGTACGAGGTGACATGCTTCATGCTAAGCAACTTGAGCCAACGCTTGCTTGCCCCTCGCAATAAATCGACCAAATATACGCCAAAGCTCAAAATGTATAGCCACCCAGTTATTACTGTCAAAACGGTCCCCTTTCCGCCTGAACCTGTTCAAGAATCAACAATCCATCGTTTACTTTGTTTCTTCCTGTTTCTTCTCCTTCTTCTTCTTCTTTTCCTCTTCGGCTGCCAAATCTTTGTCCTTTATATTGTTGAAATGCCAGACGCCACGTTCGCGATCTTCTTGCAGTAGCTTCTTGTCTTCGTCGCTGATGGGAACGCCTTCAATGCCCTTGACCTTCTTACCCTCAATAAACATGACGAATCCACCCAGGGCGGCGACAATACAAGCAAGTGCAACAAAGAGACCAGTGGACCAACTAGGACGATCATACCGATTCATACCCCACATGAATGCGGACAGAACGCACTGGAGGAAAGTATTCCATACCATTAACCATATGACAGCGTCCATTCTCGTAATCGGTGTTGGTGGTGCGCGTACTCCCGTGAGAGGAGCATCAGGGATCATTCGTTCAGGGTATGGACAGGCAAGCGATGAATAAAGCTCGGGTGAAGAGGAGATATTGTCGGGTCCAATTCGAGGGTCAATTTGGTCGGATCCTGGAAGACGAAACCATCCTCGATGAATGCCTGCTAGCCGCCGAAGTGCAATCTCCTTCTTCTGTAGCCGATATTGGAGAAGGAAATACAAGTCGCGGAAGCGCCAAGGAGCAAGTCCAAAGCCAGTGACGCAGAAGAGGGCGTTAAGAATTTGGGAATCCCATTCTATCCATTTCCGTCTTGGTGAGTTGATATCGTTGCAGGTTGGGTGGCACATTGCAGGAGCAGCATTGCTAGAGAATGTGTCAATCAAGTTCCCCCGTGTCAAATGGAGCACTGGGGGTTGTCCTTACCATAGGAGCAAAAAGAGCATGCCTCCCCAGGCGACAACGTTCAAACCGTATAGCGTGACTAGAAAGCCCACAGGCGTCGTGAAGTAGTTCCAGAACTCTATCAACCCAAGTTTGGTCGAGTGCCAAGCAGTGTGCTTTGGTGGGAAGTGATACCCATTGTCGAAAGGAGCCGCAGCAGCGGGCTCCCCAGTGAAGGCGCGTTTAGAAGAAGTAACACTTCTACGAAAGTTGCCCTCGGTGGGCTCTTCATGCACGGCGGAAAATGTGTTCTGTCTCGATGACTCTCCAAGGGCGCGGCCGGTTTGCATCGGTATCGAGGTCTCTGATGGTCTGCGTGGGGCTGTCTGTCGAGAGAAGATGGAGGCAGCAATCGTTCCCGTAGCAGCCATAAACCCTTCAGGAGGGCCCGAAACCTCGAAGCTCTGAGAAGCGCGACGAAGATGGCCGCTTAATGATGAAGATGCGGTCGGGCGAGTCTCGTTTGGCGTTTGAGGGTTTGAACTGTTGTTGACGTTGTTGGGTGATTCGAGATCAGGAAATGGCTCGGTCTCTGCCCCATTATAGGACGCTTGTCTCGAAGTGGCCATTGTGGCTATGCTAGGTATGGGAGGTAGCTTGGTAACCACCACCAATTCTACTAGGTATTGAACGACAAGTGATGATGCTCGATATAGCAAAGCAAAAGGAGTCGTTCAATGCCTAAATATGTATGTTTAGAGTAGAGGAGATGGAATGCATTGTGATCCACATGAGCAACGGTGGGACTGGGCCATTTATCTAGATAAGACCGTCGGCAGTTAAATTGGACGCTACTTTTGGTCATTGGCTAAGGTACTTGATGATACTTTGACAGTTGCGCAACGCGTGTGTGTGCCTCCACGTAAAACTTCGCCTCCAATTCGTCCCAGTTTAAGCCAAGGTCACATCATCCAAGTACCCCTCCGCTCCACACAAGGTATCTCCTATCCACTGATTTTGGGGCTGGGTCCGGCTTAAAAAAAAGCTAATCTTTACTTCGTCGCAAGTCTGGCATCACCATCAGCTTTTTTACCTGCGACCTGGTACCTATACACGGACTTGCCGGCTGATCCGATCTCCTACGCCTGCGGAAACCTGGGCTTGGCGGCTTAAGTAACCTTCAGCCTCCATTTACGCGTATACAGCTTCCGCGTATGCGCTAACATTGGATCCGAGCCATAGAATTATTTTTGTGATTCGTTTTACTTGGCACTTTATAAAGCCATCACCTTCTTCCCCTCGACATGGATCACGCAAATGGGCCGGTAGCGGACGTCACCTCGACAGTTTTGTACAATCTCCAACACCAACATGACTGGATCTCGCTCAAAGTTCATCAGACGGCTTCTCAGCGGCCTTTGATCAGAGGCCTGCCTCCCCGCCGGCTCTACATTCACCCAGACGACCAGATTGCTGCCCTTGAACGTGAGAAAGCTACGGGAGAGCCTCTAGATCAGACGCCAGAGTATGAATGGGTATTGGCGGTTCATCCCGAGGAGAAGTGGTCCATCAGAGGATTCTCCGCCATCTTTGATTCGATCGGAAACAATGGTCCTCGCGAGAAGAGGTTGTTGTTGGCAACAGTGCATAACGATTCTACGGTTGTCTACTATTTGATGCACGAGGGAATGGTCAAGCCTCGGCAAAATTGAGCATCGATATCATCCATTCCCTCCGCCAGTGTCCGTTACGGCGTAAACACCACTTTCTGTGTCTTGCGCTGCTCAAAGAGAGCATATCCTTCAGGGGCTTGCGCAAGCGGCATGATATGGTCGAACAAGAAGCTATCCTCACTGTCAGCTGCGAATCAGTTGTCAACAATCACTCGGAAACCAACCCAACTTGATCTTGCTTCTGCTCAAGTAACTCGAGGGCTTCCTGGAAAACGCTTCGGACTGGGCAACGGCCCATCTGCAGTCGAATGTTCTTGCTTGGACATGGTCAGCCAGTCAGTCCTCACCAGACCCGTGGAATAACTCACGTATAGGCGTCGTCACCTGTCCACGGAATCTAAATAAACGATTGTTAACTCTTCTTCATGGCCACCCTCATGTTCTTGTATCAAACCTCTTTGTTGTGGACACCGATACTGCTGATAGCACCGAACGGTCGCACAATATCGAATGCTGTTCTCAGGGCTGGTGCCTGGCCAACAACCTCAACTACCATATCGGCGCCTCGTCCGTCCGTCGCCTCCTTGATCCTAGCCTCCAATCCCGCTCTATCGGCTTCGAAGTCCAGGGGCTCTGCACCGAGCTTGCGGGCTTGCTCCAGTCGACTGTCGACACTGTCAATCGCGAAGAGATGGCGAGGTTTGAAATGAGTAGCTGCCATGATAGCGCAGAGCCCGACAGGGCCACAACCTATGATGACTAGTGTAGCATCTTGAATGTTTTGCGAAGGGACCAACTCCATGGCGCTCTTGACACCATAGAAGCCGGTGGGAAAGATATCTGCCATGAGCAGGAGGGCTTGGTCTGGGATGGTCTCCGGAGCTTTGACAGCAGTTCCATCAGCCATGGGAATTCGAACATACTCGGCCTGTCCTCCGTCAAGCGTTTCGCAGCCAAATAGCTGACTGTTGACGCAACGAGCTGAGTAGCCAGAGCTGCAATAGAAACAATCTCCACTACAACCACTTGATAAGCTTATAGACATCAGGTGACGGCAGTATAGGCTTACCAGGATGCTGTGAAGGGCGCAACGACCTTGTCACCAAGTTTGATGGTGTTCACAGCTGGACCAACCTGTACAACAGTTCCAGTAAACTCGTGGCCCATGATAAAGCCAGTGTCCGATGGTTGGTGGCCACGATAGATGTGAAGCTCACTAGAGCTTTAAGTCAGCCATTGAACCAAGTCGCTGCATTGAAAGAAAGCCCTTACGATCCGCACAAACCAGCGGCGTGTACTTTTATGATAATATCCTGCTCATTGCGAACTGAGCAAAGTTGGATCAGGTTAATACATAACGGTCATACAATCGTGATATGCCAGATGAAGTGAGTCAAGCTACTTACTCTGAGGCACGGGACGGTCCTGTACTGAGACTTTGTATAGGCCGTCGAAAACGACAGCTTTCATAGTTGCTGGCAATGACATGATGTTTTCACAGAGCCCGAGGTGTACAGCACAATTGTGATGAGGTGGGGGCAAGAAGCAAGATCTGACCTAGTTACAGCAGTTTTCTTTGACAGATCGACCAGGCTACCCTAGATGAGCTAAGGGATAGTTCAGTAAATTAATGTGATTCGAGCTGATGGATGCAGAGTTTTTACTTGAGCTGGTGGGGTTGCCTGTAAATTCCGCCATCGGCGAGAAACATTATTATCTGTGGCATCGGTGGAGAATAGTCGAATTATTGTACATAATCTATTTTTCTATCGTGGGCCGAAGCTCGGGACCGTGGACCAATTCGATCGAAACCGTTCGGAGATGAAGCTATCGCCAAGAACGAGGACAGCTTGCGCGATGAGCACTCAGAATATAAAGTAACTCTAGTCGAGTGTCGTAACTAAAAGACAGTATTCTATGAACGGTGAGTGAGTGATCTTGGTGATCCTGATATTCGAGCTAATAGCTATCGGCAGACTCGGTCATAACTCCCGGGTCGGAAGGCGACAAGGCGGTACAGAGTAGCAGAGGTCCATATAACACAGCATGGTGCTCTAAATATATCAGTTCATCCATGGTTCTCGGAGTTGACGATCTTGCCTCGGAATCGGCTAATATCGTGCTGCCCCGAGTTTCAATGTTCTGGACCGGCCACCTTGGGGTAACTGAGTCAGGCATGGATGTCACGACGTACCTAGCTCAGCTAATAAGATCCGGGGCACCCTCCAGCTCGGAATAAGTAAGCAAAATTTAAGTGTGTGCCTGACCTAGAGCCTAAATTATTGGTCACGCCAGACGTCGACTGACAGTTCCGCCCCGATTTGTTGATGGAGCTTGATGAGGATGCGACAATGACATAGACGCTGCGTCATTTAGACTCTGTAGGTTCTGACAGTTCTTCTAGAACCATGCCTACCTCTAACAAGATTTCATAGTATTCAAGTACTTATATATTTATGACATGGCAGACTTTTGTACCGAAGAGTTTCCCCAGATAATATGCTGACCGTTTGCCAACTCCCGCGGCCGGCAACGCAGAAGCGGTCACCCCAGAAGGGGAGCCGCTTTTCGTGGATGAAATGCGGAGTGTCCAATGAAATGGCAGAGTGGCCTTTTTTTTTAATCTCACGACTCAGGAAGAAAGAGCCCTGATCTGAAGACAGTGCAAGCCATGATATCACACAGTAGGGGCGGATACCCCACAGCGTTTACCCACTTCCCCTCGTCCAACTGCTGGGGCAGTCGACTTCGAGTGGGAATGCATCTCCGGGGTCTACCAATCAAGCCGCATATTCTGTTGTTTTGAACGGGACAGTCCGTTACAGAGCGTTGGATGCGCGAGATACCTACTGACAGGTTCGCCCGATCCACGAGGGCAACACAGATCTTTGCTACCAGGTGTCTCAATGGTATCAGAAACTTGGAAAGCTCATCGACGCGCCGTTGATGTAAAGGGCAAGTGAAGGAGAGGCCAGGACTATGAAGGGCTAGATCGGTTCGAGTTCAAGCCAAAATTGCCCATATGGCATCGCGCAGCCGGCGCATCACATCACACACATGTCGACACGGCAGTGGACGTTGAGGCTTAGACGGAGTAACCGCAGTGGGGAAGACCAGTGAGAGGGGAGGGCCCCAGAGGGAGGCCTCGGCGGATGCATCCTGGTTTCTGTAGTCGTTCTTGGTCCATCTTGGCCAGTCGCTCCAAGACACGCAATCTGGCAGAGGTGCTGTATGATCTTGTAGTAGGGCTTGATGAGTATAAGTAAATTTGGCCTCAAGAGTGAGGCTTATTCTGTAGCACAAATACAACTGTAGATCAAGTTCATTTTGACGAGGCAATCCGTCACACAGCCTTCATGGATGGATGTCGGTCAAGCGCGGAGAAAGATCTCGCTAAAGTGGCACTACTGATGAAATGATCCAATTACGCAGGGAATTAGAATGGCGCCGTCGGGTCGCTTGTACTAGCACACATGAGCGTAACTGGACCATTCAAAAGGTATCTGAAGACTGTTAAATTGTGCTCCAGCCGCATCAGCATCAGCAGAACCAGCAGCAGCAGAGCCCCATCTGGGGCCCCCTGTACTCGGTCGGCCTACCACATGTTACAGATGCCGTATCTAGTCAAGGCCCGAATATCCCCATATCCCCCATCCTGGCATATGCTCGAACCCTTCTAACCTCCACGGGACCCCAGCCCCGGCCAAGTCCCTTTTTTTCCCGCTTCCCAATCCAACCACCACCATCCGCGGCGTAGTTCTGCACTGTACGGTAGATGCTCTGCCATCTCGTGGTAGTGTCTCCTCTAACTGCTTCAGACCCCGTAACCTGGTGTCAACGAGTGGATGCATACTCCATACTCACTCACTAGGAAGAGGCAGGAGCTGTAGCAGTAGCAATGTACCTTACCTACCTACCTACATAGACACAGAGAAATACATCCAGTCCCCCATACTTTGACTCGGTATCCCGCACCTTCAGTTTCATTTCTCACAAATCATCCGGTACCTTCCATACCTACTTTCCGTTCCACCATCACTCGAGCGAGGCTCCTTCCTCTCCGCCGCCTGCGCATAATATCGACTGACGCATATTGATTGGCACCTCAGGTCTGACTCGAGGTAACCTTGCCAATCAAAAAGGTACCTACTTACCTAGGTACCTCTGCAATATCGTCTTACTCGATCTCTACTGGTTACCTAGGTTCCTTCACCCACGCGATATTTGGACATCACCTCCGCTTCTATTACTCTCGATTATCGCGCAGGCCCTAGACTCACTCGGCCAGTGTCAGGTCGACAGAAGCTAGAGATAACGCGCCCTGCGTTGCGACGGGTAGAAACCACTGTATTTAGCCAAGCTCTATTCGCCATCGCATTCAGCCTCAAAATTCACCGCATTTACGCCGCAAATCCCACCTGGTCTGACCCTGCGCTTGCGCTTACAACCAACCTCACCTCAATTTCGTTCAAGATTCTACAGCGCCAAGAGCTGTGTTGTCTTTGACGCCGCCCTGGATGGCCATTCGTCGCTCCCTGGTCAGAGGCCAACGTTGATATACGAACCACTGCCGGCAAGTTGCCCGCCTTGGATCTCGCGCGCGCATTTCCTCACAAGTCGATATCTTCGTCCGACCCATCTCTTGTTTCGCATACTCCGTCTCGTCCAACTTGCCTTGGCTGCGTAGTCGCCGCGGCGCAAGAACCGGCCAACCGACCAAGAGTCCCAACGCTTTAACCCCCCGCGAGGGGCCATGGCGAGTTGAGCAACCGCCGTCAACGTGACCACTATGACCACAGCTACGCAACATCACCAGCACCAATCATCACAACCTCATCTCGGCTTCGTCGTCGACACATACGATCCGGATGACGTGGTTCCTCGAGGAAGCCCCCTCATGACCCCGCTTCGTCCCAAGCTCGAGCCGTCTCTTAGTCCTCCCCCAGATATACCTGCAACTCAAGTCAGTCTTAGTCCTTCCTCTATCGACGGTCGCGACAAGTCTAATCGCCACAAGGTTCGTCCCACTTCGGGGGATGCTGTCTTAGTCGCATATCTCGACAATGGACGCGACCCCGAGATCGCTCGCGCAGCTGGCCAAGAAAGTCTGCCATATGACGACGATTCACTAGACGAAGAGCCGCGCAAGGAAAAACCTGCAGACGGCAACGTTATGAGCGGACCGCAGCTTCAGAATCTTGCTGCAGGTGCCCTTCAGGCTGCTTCCTTGGCTACACCAGCTCCAACTCTTGCAGCCGCGATTCCTAAAACGATAAACGATATATCTATACCGACAGGTCAGCTTTCTATCCACGACGAGCCTCCAGTCACTGCTGTGCCTGCACCACGGTATACGTCCAGTAATAGGGTCACGTCGCCACTCATTCCTTCATCCAGCGGCCCCTTGCCACCACTTCATCATGGGGTTCGTGCTCCTACAGGTGAACCAAAGGAGACAGCGCCTTCGCAATCTCTTCCTTCTCTTCGTTCTACCTTTGGCGAGATAAGAGACTTAGCTCCTGAGCGTCTATCCGAACGCGACCTCGCGCATGCCCCTCCACCTCCAGGCCCGTCTTCAACTTTTCCTACTTCTCCAGTTGGGAGCCTGGGGCCTCGGTTCAGTCTGACCACTAACATCCCACCATCACCTCGTTCACCACCTGAAGGAGGGTATCGAACACTTTCCCCCCACTCTGCTTCTGGTGGCATGCACTATTATACAACAAACGGTGCTCATCCACGCGCAGCTACCGACTATAGTAGCAGTAATGCTGGCGAGACTCCAAGCACCGATCATTCAGTTTCTACACCTGCTACCTCGACCTCGATCAATTCGACCTCGATCACTGACCGCATGAGTATCGACGGGATTACACATCCGCAACCTGTTACCGGCTCATACACTTGTACATATAGTGGATGCAATGCTGCGCCTTTTCAGACTCAATATCTTCTCAACTCGCACATGAATGTTCATTCTTCAATCCGGCCACATTATTGTCCAGTGAAGGGATGTCCGAGAAGTGAAGGGGGGAAGGGGTTTAAGCGCAAGAACGAAATGATAAGGCATGGTCTCGTCCACGACTCGCCAGGCTATGTGTGCCCCTTCTGCCCTGATAGAGAGCACAAATATCCACGTCCGGATAATCTACAGCGGTATGTTTCGGCTTGATAGCTAACCCCAATGCTCTGAGTAGAGCTATATTCCAGACTTTTGAAGACTAACAACGACCGCACTCACAGTCATGTTCGCGTTCACCATGTAGATAAAGACAAGGACGATCCTCAACTACGAGATGTCCTCGCTCAACGCCCAGACGGTCCCAATCGCGGCCGAAGACGACGTGGACCACCATCGTAGGTGATTGCTTTGACCAATGACGTTGGCTGCTATGTGCGGCTTTTGGTAAAGGACGAGGAATGATGTTACGCTAAATTGAAACGTCACGAGGTGGTTACTCTTTGCTTTTTGGCGTTATATGTATGAGTACATTGGCTATTGAGGGATTGGACGAGCGCAGAATTCTCTTATGTTGTCAAAGGGTTCAGCAGAGTGTGGCTGGGGGCCACAGATCAGGCGTTCAGGATGTTAAATACCCGTTGGGTCAAATTTCGTTATTTATTCCACCCCAAGGAGTATATCGTTCGTATTGGAGTGGCGTTGATTAGCGAGATAGCGTATACCATGTTGGAGCGTTTAACTTGCACAATATGATTTCTCAACATCTATTTTGCTGTTCTTGGGCTTGATCATTGTTACAGTCTTGATATTAGAAGGGTTCTTATTTCACGACGGAAACAGTGACGTGATGTGTTGTAAGCCGTTTGAAAAGCTGATCTGAGGTTTCTAGATGAGTTCCCAACGTCCTACGTTGACAGGGCTATCACTGTGAATCTCCAGTTCAATGCATTCTCCCGCTTGAGGTGTGCCCATGCTTTCAACCACCAACCACATACCCTCTCGCTGGATTCTTGCCGGCTCCATGTCCAGTTCAGGGGTACGAACCACGGTTTTGAGCTCTTCATACTCGCCCTCGCCTGACGATGCGACAATGGTCCGCTCAGGGTCCCAGCCGTGAACCACGGAGACTCGCACCATCAGAGTAGAAGAGGGCCGATTGACCGAGTCCAAGCCTAGATCGGCGACGCTTCGTGCGGTGACACTCATTCGAGTCAACCAGGAGGCCGACAACTGCGCTCGTCTTACTTCTTCTCCATCCGAGAGCCTGAACAGGCTAAGGGGCTTGCGCAGTCTCCCAGCAGTGTCGGCCGGGACAGGTTCCAGTGTCACGGCCGCCATGGATGAAACGCGTAGGACAAAGTCGGCGAGCAGACCTGCGTCGAAAGTAGAGCATACTACAGTGTACACTCCAGCATCAACATGGGCAATGTTGGCCACTGCACAGCCCCTGCGGTACTCGCCAGATGATCCTGCAAGATCTCGGGCTTTGAGTGTTTGTACCCGCTTGCCCTGGGACCAGACGAGGTCAACGTGTACATGAATGTCCTGCATATTGGTTGAAAGTAAGATGGACAGAGGGCCTGCTTGGGCGAGGGAAAGCCTGAACTGAGGGTTTGTAACGTATGTGGTGCACTCTGCACTACCTCCTGCGGTCCGCCTGGTCCATGAACCGGTGACCTCCTTTGAATGAGTCATTGCATCTTCTGCCTCCTTCACCACAAGCTGGTCCTGAGAGAAGATGGAAAGGGTGAGCGTGTAGTCAGGCAGTGGGAATTCATGCTGGTCAATGACGATGGTGTATCGTTTCTTTGGGATCGTGTCAAGGCGCGCAAGTGTTTGGGGAGAGTCCACGTAAGGTCCACGATAGATATCACCGTCACTCACTTGTACCCTGTGGCCATTGTTGTCGAAGATAAGTATACTCATAAACCCAAGTTGCCCAGAGACTGCGGCCATTGTATCAGTTCTGTTCCGAGCAATCTCTAGCTCGTCATCCACAAAATGCCTGCTCACGAGGATCCAGGTCGGCCCGCCCGAGGGTGATTGGAGTGAGTATTGAGGATTTCGAACCAGTGACGACGACAGCTTCCCAGAGGGCATGTGCCAGGTAAAGTGGTGATCCTGCCGGTGGGAAAAGAGCGCGGGGTTCCAGTTCAAGTACATGGATTCGAAATGCTGGAAGACATCTTCGAGGGTCATCCAGAACGAACCAGCAACCGAGGAGGGAGTTGTGTTACTGGAGCCGGCTGGTTGGGATGTCGATAGTCCGGCATCAGAGGGTTGAGAAACGCCCCCTTTCCAAACTGGTCCGTTGCACCAAGGATTCTTAACCAAGAGCCTTCGACTATCCCCGACTGCCTCGAGATCCATAATGGCGTAGTCATGTTCTCCGATGAGACCTAGGATGTCTTCTTCCTCGGCAGAGATCCCCCCCGTGCCCAATGTGACCACCACATTCTCCGAGTCGTGTGCATTTTTTATCCGCCTCCACAGTCTATCGATTTCAAGATCCTCCCTAAAAGAACAGTCGAGAGGTGAGTCCGCGTCATTGATCAGATAGGGCAGGCAGTGAATGCACGGATGGGGATATAACAATGAAGGATGCTCACTTTTGAAGAAAGATTTGTTCTGGGATCCATCCAGTAAGAACCCACAAGTCAGTGCCCGAGTTACTGCCCGGGAAATCATAGCCACCTCGCACTTTGAGATAGGCTTTCTCCAAAAGGGCAGGCCAGACCAGTCGGGGATTGTGTCGATCAACAACGTAGAGGGTTCGGTCAGAGATTGAGGATGGGAGCCGCTCATCAATAACTACCCGGCGGAAGCAACCGTTGAAGTGTAATTTCAAGATATATTTGCCAGAAGCAGACAATTTGGGGATTCCCTTGGCCTTGTCGAAAGGATGTATAATGGACGAGAGGACCTGTTTCGGTTTGTTAATCCAAGGTGACCGTAATCAAGGGCCAATGACCTCACGGAGTTTTTGCCAGTCAAGATTCGCACAGCGGCACATAAACTGGCAACCACGGAGCAATCGGTGGTAACGTCTTGGACAAGATCGTAGCCACCTCTAGAGTCCATAAAGGCCTCATCATTTGCGTCTATATCATTGTATAGCTCTCGTGGACGCTTCCAGCCACCAAAAGTTGCAGCTTGTCTGGGCGATAAGGTGAAGGTAGCATCATCGCTGATGGCAGAGTCAGTGAGTGGGATCGATGAGTGGAGTTGAGTCCAGTGATGCCTCACGTGAATGGCTCCTCGCCAGGGGCAAGTTGAAATTCTTTATCGTTGGGTTCATTCGACCAGGGAGGAAAGAAGTTTGCATGAAGACGCGAGGTTCGCAGGAGGACACTGGGCGTCTGCGTGAGGGCGGCTTTTAAGTTCTCTGCCTGAGCAATGAGCTGCTGGCATTTGGAGCGTAAACGAGCGGCATCTCTCTTGTTGACAGCCTCTCCAGCGGCTCTCATGTACAATTCAGCTGCTTGGACGGCATAATCAAGGGCCGCTTGGCCGCTCAATGTTGGGATGAGAGACTCAGTGGCCTGACTATAGGTTAGTCATGGCATGGCATGGACGTAGAGCGAGACCAAAAGAAACTGACCTGAGCTCTCTTTTCCATTTCCGTTTTACTGAAACATGGCCTCCAGTTTGATATCAATCTCTGTTCGACGCTTTAACGTAGGCTACGGTTGAGATTGTAGAATGGACCCCGCGGCGGGGACCGTCAATGGCTGGGCTGAACTGGCATTCTCCACTTGAGCGAGTTCTCCAGATTCTAGTCTAGGTAGGTACTGCCAGGCGACGTAATTCAATGATAAATGACGGAGTGTAAATTGCCTAAAAACGCATATAGGTAATAGTCGTTCGTTGCTAGACCTGGAGTACGGCTAAAGAGTTTCTTTGCTAGGCGGCTGTTTCGACCGCTCTTGGGGGACCTGGGGACGTACTCAGTATCAGCTGTCATGCAAAATAAACCACCTCACTATGAAATAAAGATCAAATTCTTGATAGATAAAGACAAGGTTTATGCAGCATCCTTCCTTAGCCGAACTTTGCATCATCGTCGCTCACTATACGTCATTACTAAAAATCTCATAGAGCCGAGCCCGAGAACTCGCACGCCTAGCTCCCCTAACCGAGGTCCCCCTATCGCAGGCCAGTCACAGGCCCCGCCATCAATCTGCCGAGACCGGTGGACCTCCAACCTCGGCCCCGAACCGGTCGCGGACCGTTTTATATCCTGAGAATGTTGCCCCGGCCCAGCCTCGAGTCCGACTTCGCGATAGACACTGGTGGTATAGTATATACCGCGCCTTTCTCGTCGATCGAGAAGCGCAAACTACCCAGTGTTTTCTCTCAGAAGCTACTCGTCACACATCCATAATGGCTGCACAGTCCAAACCTGACATCTCCCCCTGGGGTCGCGCCGTGGCTGGTGCGACAGGCGCTGTTCTTGCTAACGCGCTGGTCTACCCCCTGGACATGTAGGTTGCTTTGTCCTATCCTCAAATTCGCTTTCGCCGGCTGACTTCTCGACAGTGTCAAGACTCGCCTCCAGGTTCAAATCAAGCCCGACCCCACGAAAGAAACACCCGGCGCCGAAGAACACTACAAGTCTACTTGGGATGCGATCTCACGTATTGTCGCCGAAGATGGAGTCAAGGGCCTCTACGCTGGCATGAACGGCTCCTTGATCGGTGTCGCGTCGACCAACTTTGCCTACTTCTACTGGTATACCATAGTCAGGACCCTGTATTTCAAGTACCGACAGACGGGCACGAATCCTTCGACAGTTGTCGAGCTTGCTTTGGGTGCTGTTGCAGGAGCTATTGCTCAGATTTTCACCATTCCAGTCGCAGTGGTCACCACTCGTCAGCAGACAGCCTCAAAAGGCGACCGAAAGGGTCTCATAGCCACAGCGCGTGAGGTTATCGATGGTCCCGATGGTGTATCAGGTCTATGGCGCGGCTTGAAGGCCAGTCTTGTGCTTGTCGTCAACCCTGCCATCACCTACGGCGCGTACGAGAGGCTTAAGGAGGTATTCTTCCCTGGAAAGACCAGCTTGAGGCCAGCCGAAGCATTTTGTGAGTATCCAAACTTGAGCACATATCTGGAACTGGATCTTAACACTGCATACAGTCCTGGGAGCCATGTCCAAGTCACTAGCGACCATTGCTACCCAGCCACTCATCGTAGCCAAGGTTGGCCTTCAGTCCAAACCTCCACCGGCTCGAAACGGCAGACCCTTTACGAGTTTCGTGGAAGTGATGAAGTTCATTATCGAACATGAGGGTGTGCTGGGACTTTTCAAGGGCATTGGGCCACAGATCCTGAAGGGACTCCTTGTCCAGGGTATTCTCATGACAACCAAGGAGAGGTAAGCTTCCTTTACATTTCACAGCCTGCTGTAACTGACACTCATTTTGCAGGGTTGAACTCATGTTTATTCTTTTGATTCGATATATCAAGAACATTCGCCTCCAGCAAATCAGCAAGACCGCGGAAAAGACGGCAGCGGCCGCGGCTGCTCACAGCGTTGCAGCCAGGCCAGTGACCACAACTACTTAGTTTATGAGGAGTCCTAAGAGGCAATATCGGTGTTTGGGAGAATGGGATTCCGACAACTGGAAATAGAGTCAGTCGATGGGTGTTTTATGTTCTTTAGTTTTTCTGCATTCGTGTAACTGGAGCAAGAACCATATATCTGGATACCTACCTGTACATCAGCATTAGCTTTCATCTAAATCTTACCCATAGTACCTTTCCAAGGGTGCTGCGGCCGAGCTACCTCATGTAGAACATCGGAAAATATTACGATCCAACTAAAAAAAAAACTATTATTCTCTTTGACTGTTGCCTGTGTCGCTATGAATATGCACAAGTCTTTTGTTCTAATCTGTAGTCACCTGTGATTGGTTACAAGCCAGAGAGCACGTGCGCGCCTGCCCTCCACCTTACGTCAGCATTCAGCCCCACTTCATTTCCGTCTAGGGCTTGAGGCAGGTAGAGCGCACACAAACCTGCCTTTCTTCTTGCAACTTCGTGATCCGTCTCCGTCGACACAGGGAATCAATCAGCAGCAATGGCGAGTACGTGCGAACCTCACGAGATGGCCCAGAAAGGATCAATCAGATTACTGACACTTTGATAGAGTCAAAGAACAGCTCCCAGCACAACCAGTCGCGCAAGGCGCACCGGAACGGGTATGTATTTTTGTTCGGCGTGTTAATGCTTCATTGCTGACCCCTTCATAGTATCAAGAAGCCCAAGACTTCTCGTTACCCCTCTCTCAAGGGCACTGACCCCAAGTTCCGACGAAACCACCGACATGCTCTTCACGGCAACATGAAGGCTCTGGTACGCCCTCCTTTTCGATTTGAATGCGACGATTTGGCCATAGTGCAGCTGGCTAACAAACTCACAGAAGGAGGCTAAGGAGGGCAAGCGCGAGACCGTCTAAAAAGTCGACAAGGGAAAAGGAAGGCGTCGATTTGGAGCAATCGCACTGCTCGGCAACGGCACACACACGATAGAACTTGCGCAAATGGACGATGGAAATACCATGCGGTTAGCCTGACGAAAAGGTGGTGGATGTAAACACGTGCCAGCGTACAGCGTTGTGATGGTCCCGAGTAAAGAAAGTTGGTTGGATTCTTGGAACCACAGGTAGATGAGAAAATAACTTCTGCCTCAACTCCATGGTCCAAACTCTCCTGAACTCTGATTGTGAAGGTATCCGTGATGTGCTGCTTGAGGCCCCCATGTATCCGTAAATCGCTAGCCGATTCTTGTGGCTCGCTAATGGCAGCATGAACCCTGGATACGGGCTACATCGCGCGCCCCTGTTTCAAATGCTATTAATGGTTCGACATTCGATCATCGACAGGCAATGCTTGGTTGTTGAACTGCTCTCGTTAAACCCTACCCGTAGAAGATGCTTACGCCTTACACTTCTTTGCTGTTTTAGCACAGACATGGATGTTTTATATGAGGGATGCAACTAGCTTCGTAGATACCTCAATGAGCTGTTGGCTGAATAATTGGGCGTCACAGCCTTTCCTTGCCGATTCAGTCCAAAACCCAACACGACCAAACCCTCCGCGGACACCTCAGGCCACACAGTGTTTACAGGCAGGGATCACTGGCTTTTTCGCTTACCGACAGGCCCGTGTGGGCCCTTTGCGGGCGGATACCCCCCATTAGGTAAGCCCAGGGGCTGGCTCAGGCTTTCCCAGTAAAGAGGAACACGAACACCTTCCTTCCAACACCTCGTCCTTTAACAACTTTATCGCCAGAGGACGCCGGTCCGTTACTTCCTACAGCGGCGGGATTTAATCAGGATTTCTGTGGCCTGCCTGGAAGCAGACTCCGTCCCTTCTTTGCCCACCTGTATCTTATACTCGGTATGTCTTGTTCTTTTCCATCCAATCCTCGGCTGGCTATTCTAAGTCATGCCAAACTGGCAGGCCTTTCAAACAGGGAGGCCCGGGGTCTTTCCGTACTTGCTTGGGTTGCTAACATTGAATTCTTGCAGCGCTGTCTACCTATTGTTTGGCAGATATGTTCTAAAGTTCCTGCCTTGCTTCAAGTCTAAGCTCCTTTGAGGTCAGCCGGTCACTGCAGGAGTCAAGAGACGATTCTTGTAACATCTTTGCTTGCCGCCCTCATAATCTGCGCACGTCGCCTTTTTCGCACCAACCTTGTATCTTCGCCCCACGATAATGCTCAACATGTCTGGAAACCACGCTGGCGGCAATAGAAATAGCACCCCCGAGGCCAACAATACCTCGACTCTGCGACCTCCATCCTCAAGAGCCGTTGGCTCTGGGCACTCTCTTCGAGCCTCCGCCGATATGGCCTCCCTCTCCGGTCCTTCTCCGTCCAGCCGTATTCGGCCCTCGTCCGACTTTTATGGCCAGACCCAGCAGAACCTAGGCCCGAACAATGCCGAGTCGGACTCGCAGGACAAGATTGCACAGCAGTGGATTGCCGACATCGACCAGTACGAAACGACCCTGGAAGAAATGGCTGCCGCCACCCTCGATCAGGACTTCAAGGACGAGCTCAGTGCCATCGAACAATGGTTTCGCGTTCTCAGTGAGGCAGAGCGTACTGCTGCTCTCTACGCCTTGTTGCAACAAACGACTCAAGTTCAGATTCGCTTTTTCATCCAGGTCCTGCAGCAGATGGGTAAAAACCATCCAATGTCGGGAGTTCTGTCCCCTGCCAGCTTTGACAAAGGTACGTATATGCTAAACTGAGCCCCGATCACGGCCTAATGATCTATAGATCCAATGTCCAACCGCCTTAGCGATGCTATGAACAAATTAAATGTCGATTCTGCTCGCAACTCCATGGCACGTAACTCAGTCATCGCCCCATCAAACAAGCGACACTCGGGACTCGACCCTTCTACTATTAGCGCCATGTTCCCTGACGCTGCGGCTGCCATTGCGACAGAGAAGGCCAAGTTCACGCAGCAGACTGGGAACCCGCCTTCATCGAACCGCAACAGTGCCGCCTTGGATCATCGCTCATCCATGGCTGCTCCGTCCATCAGCGCACCGCAGGATAACCGCGATGCCGGACCCTCTGGTTCCTCGCCTTGGAATAGCGGTGGGAACACGGACTCGTCTGGTAAAGGTACATCCAACCAAGCGCCTATGGGTCAGTTCGTGCAGCCGGCACCATCAGGCGGACTTCGTTCGCCGCGTCCACAGCTGTCGAGCAATAATACAATTCAGCAAACAACTCTCACTGCCCCTGAGAAGAACCCTGCGGACCTGCCCCTTCTTTCACCCTACAATGCCAGCAGCGGAAACTGGGCTTCCATGGTAAACACCCCCATGACCGGCACCTTTAACACAGCCAATACTGGGGGGAACCAGGCTGATATGGTTGCCAACGCTACTGCTATGAAACTCGCCGCTCTGTCTACGGTCAACAACCGATTTGCGCTGGACGACGTGCGCAAGTATCGTCGCACTAGGTCCAACGATGGTACACTTGGAAACGCCCAGAACCCTATTTCGGCCGGCCCACAGCCTGGGATTAATCTGCCAAACGCGAATGTTGTCATGATCAACGAGCATGGCCAGGTGCTCAGCCGTGAACAGCTTATGGCCCTTCAAGCCCAGCAAAACATCGGCCTGGGTCCTCAGCGCTCTCGCCCTAGCTCCCCTGGGCTTGCCATGCAGCCTGGGTTACCTCATATGGCCCCATTCACGTCTCCACAGAACAACGGATTTCTCAGTGCATACGACGGATCATCTCCGTTGATGAATAACGGCATGCAATCCGTCAATTTGGGCGGTCTTGGGATGACCGGCCACGAGGGCTACTTGTCAGACCACTCCGACATGGTTCGTGGACGATCTCCTCGTGGGCGACGAGGTAGTTCCAAGCCTCCCGAGGACCCGACCGACCCAAGTCTCCTGCAGGATATACCCAGCTGGCTTCGTAGCCTCCGCCTTCACAAATACACCGACAACTTGAAGGACATGAAATGGACCGAGCTTATCGAGCTGGATGACAAGGCTCTGGAAGAGCGTGGTGTGAATGCCCTTGGTGCGCGTCGAAAGATGCTCAAGGTCTTTGATCAGGTCAAGGGTAAGTGCTTACTCGGCCCCATGTAAGGAAGAATGTATACTAACTCACATCGCAGAAGCCAAAGCCGAAGGAAAACTGGGCTAGAATCACTGTAACCGGGCATGCATACACGGAGACCTGCGAAAAATGAAGGTGATGTGGACTATTTCACAAACGGTGTTGGGCATAGCCTTCAGCTTCCGGGCGAACCACGTACAGTATTATGCAGAAGGATGGAAGTTAAACTGGGGAAGAAACTTAATATCCAAGTGTGAAAACTATGAGTTTCCACGAAATTATGTAGTCGATAGTAACGTCTTTGTGTTTCGCATTTTAGAGGTACATTTCTTAGTTTTATCTATATATATTACCACTGTGAACTTGCTGATGGGCTCTCTGGTATGTGAATATCATATCGCATTCTCCACAGCGGGATTTGACTTCATACACCATCTAACCAGGTTCTAGTCAATCTATTCAAGCGCTGGGTCAAAAGACTAGCTTGTAGTATGGAATACATAGAGTTGGTTGAGGAGATGCTGTTGAAGCTTATCGTGATGCTGGGTAACCTTATGATTTCGAGTTCCGAAGGGCTCGCCCTGGGTATGGATCTTTATTGCTGATCTTGGTTGCTTTATTAGCTTTTTGTAATATAAGAAAGAGTAAAATATATTACTTCTCATCGCAATGACGCAGCCTTAACCACACTTTTCAGTGCCCATCTGTCCAGGTCCACGTTGTCGCTTGGCCACTCACGTGCTTTTATCCACCTAGCCACATCTGCAGCGCCACAACTCCAACCTCTGCCTGTGTGTGAAAGAGATTCTTCTCGTCACTACTACCTATTGGAGCCGCAACAACACAAATATCACATGCAAACAAATCACGAGCAGAGCATGATGGAGAGGTTGTTTTTCAGTTCCAATATGATACAATCAAACTTTGCTAATCGAATCAGGCAGCAGGAGGATGCCTCAGATGCAGATTCTGATCTGGAGGAGTTGGAGGGCGATATCGCCAAATTTGACGAGTCTGTTCGAGAATTCTTAGCTGCGCAGCGTGATGAGGTTGTCCCATCACCTGCAGCTCGTGGAGGGCCTCGAGGGAAAGGAGCCAGAGGTCCACGAAAAGCAGCGAAACCTCGAGGAGACATTACAGCAAGACTATCTAAAGTGAACCAGGCTTTCCTCAGTGGCGATTATTCCCTGGCAATGGACCTTGTGTTTGAGGTTATCAGAATCAATGCAGAAACGCACCAAGCATGGACAACATTATCGTCTATCTTCCGAGAGCAGCGTGACATGGGCAAGTCGTTGTCAGCAATGGTCTATGCCGCCCATCTCCGTCCAAAAGATGTTGGTGGCTGGCTCCAGTGTGCGTCCTTTGCTCTGGATACTATTGACGATGATGAAGCGGGAAATCTCAACACTGCAAGACTTTGTTACTCCGCTGCTCTACGAGCTGATCACACAAATCTTGACGCTAGATTGGGCAAAGGTTTGGTTTGCCACAGACAAGGACACCTTGCTGCTGCTATCTCGGATTACAAAGTTGTTCTAAAACATCGCCCGTATGATCTTGAAATTGTCAGGAAGCTGGCTGAGGCCTGCGTGGACAATAAGCAAGCGGATGCAGCGGTCCCAAGCGCGATCGCAGCCTATAAGCGGTTCTTTGATCACGAAAAGACAAAGCCTACTCTGGAATTAATGGAGGCTCCATGGCACGATATCGGGATTTATGTGGAGCTTTTTGCATCAACAGGCCGCTACCAGGATGCTGTCCAAGAGTTGAAGTCGTTATCTAGATGGCTCTTAGGCCGAGGAACTGAGGAGTATTGGGATGCATGGCAGTCAGATGACCGGGAGTGGGATATGTACGATGAAAGACGATTTCTTGTTCCCGACTTCACTGCTGGAGCCTGGAGTGCCGAGCTATATGGGCAATCATTACCTTGGGACCTCCGTGCTCGGCTTGCAATCTATAGGTTTCGACTTGGCGACAAAGAAGAGGCAATGGTAAGCAGCCAACTCGTCTTTACCAACGGACTGCTGACGATGTGTAACAGAGTCATTTGATGTGGTTCGATCCTCCTGAATCCGATCATACGAGGGAATTCGCCGGTGACTTTCCCTTCCTTGTTTTCGACCTTGCCGAAGAACTGGCTCACCGTGGCCTAACTGAAGTGGCTATCAGGTACTACGAAGTTCTTCGTGACTTACCAGGCCACGCTGATGCCACTATCTTGTTGCAGCTTGGACGATGTCATTCGGCGGTAGGAGAGAACGCAACCGCTGAAGAATACTTTCTTGCTGCCATCGATGCCGACGAAGACAACATTGATGCCCGCATTGAACTGGCTAACATGTATGAGAAGGCTAGAGAGGAGGAAGAAGCTCTTATCCTGGCAGCAGAGGCATTGGCTCTGCGAGAAGCCAGAGACCAGAGCATGAAAGGCGACCAGGAATCGGGCGCAGTTCCAGTTCAACCCAGTCGTCGGGTACCACGCCGTATTGAAGCCGTTCCGCGAAGTACCGATGCGTTTGGAAAACGACTCATTCCACGGCGGTATCGGCCGAAACGACTGGCTGGTGCTGACAAGCGTCGACAAGAGGAGCAAGAACGTGCTGTAAAGCTCACCAAACAATACGAAATCGTTCAGGACCTGCGGAAGAAGATCAGGGAAGGACACGATAATCTGATCCCGGCCTGGATGGCATCTTCGAAAGAGCTCGTGGACGAGTTCCGATCGATAAAGAAGTTCTACACCTGGGACAAGTATCTTCATTTCCTAGGGCCGAAGAACCACGCACAGCAGAAGGAGACAGACAAACCTCAAAACGAGCTGGCACAAATGTACGAAAGACTGGCGAGGAGTAAGTGTGATCAGTGCTACTACCAGCGATTATACTAATTTGAAATTCCACAGCCCTGGCTCCACAGCCTGGCCACGAGGACAGAGAATCCGGGACTTCCGAGCTTGATACTCATCAGGGAATTTCGTTTAACAACTGGCTCGACCTGTTTCTCGATTACGCCATTGGGCTGGCCATTACACACAAGCGCGACGAGGCCTACCAAGTATGTGAAGCTGCCCGTGATTCGACGGCGTTTCAAGCACCTGAACATGGCTTCATTATCCACGTTGCGTGGAGTGGTAAGTTAGCCATGTCAAATTGAAAATACTTGCTAATCCTGTTAGTCTGTGCCATCTATACAAGCGACGAGGAAAAGTGTGTCGCGACAGCCCGCCAGCTGATGCGAGAAGGTGCAACATCGGACTCATACCGCATGTTTGCTCTGCTATCGAATCTCTGCCAGTCTCCTGTATCATGGTACACATCAGGACCGGCACAGAAATATATCCTTCGCCAGATCAAAGCGATAGATGAGGCTCATACCGAGAAAGCTTCGAAGGGTTCTGTGAACGACAATACAGAAACGGCGCTCGACGCGTGCGTTCTCATGCTTTATGGGCACATTCTTTTCACATCGACAAGTTACACATATGCCTTGAGTAGGAACTTTTGCTGTCGAGTCGTAAGGAGAGATGCTTACGGTTTCATAGGTTACTTTCTGCGATCTCGTGCTCTGGATCCTGACAACCCAATGGTGAACTTAAGCCTAGGCTTAGCATATGTGCATTATGGCCTTAAGCGCCAGTCCACCAACCGCCAGTACTTGCTTTTGCAAGGCCAGGCATTCTTGTCGCGATATGCCGAGTTAGCGTCTTTGCACAATAACGAAGCAGCCTGCTTGACTAAAGCCGAGGCCTACTACAACATAGGCCGCCTGTACCAGCTCCTAAGTATTAACTATCTAGCTCACGAGTACTATTCAAAAGCAAAGAACGTACGTCGAGATGGTCCAGCGTATGTTCAGAGGATTGGAGGATTAGAGGCTTTAATATTAAGCAATGAATTGATTTCACTGCTGATTAACCAGAACTACTCTAAGGCTTTAATATTACTTAAAGGCAAAATAAGCCTATAGTATTATAAAATTTTCTTTATTTAACTTTTATTTTTAAATATATTTATAACCTTATTAAGAATTACTATTTTTTTACTATTAGTTATTAGTATTATTACTTATAATATATATTATAAATAAGTAAGCTATTATTGTTGAACCGGGTATAAGCC
>JABFFF010000525.1:0-17709 GCA_013623665.1 Fusarium sublunatum | reverse complement strand
GTGAGTTGTGGTGGGACTGTGCTCGGGCGTAAGAAAGGGAGTGTGTTGGTGGTGTAGCTTGGGTGCAGCTTAGCATCACCCTCTGAAGTTGAATGCAATAAACGGGAGCACGACCCCCGGGCAGCTTGCTTTAGAGGTGACGTGACCCCCCAGACCATGCGTTAGTAGACCCCCACCCACCCCCCAGCTCATGCATGCACGAGAACTCATGACGATAGGTAAGCTAACGCTACCCTCGAGCAGCTACAAGACGAGAGATACTGTTCAATTGATTGTGGTATTACCCAAGAAAACTTCTGACTATAATTCAAAGCTTGAGAGAAAATTCAACCACCACGACTCAGTGTACAATGTCATCAGTGCAACAGATAAAGTCTTTTCAGAGTACTCAGTTAAATTGCTTGCTACCCTAGGTTTCAATCGTACTCGCACACTATGTTCAGTCAACTCAGAATATAACTTGCTACTCTTCCCACCACATGGAGCCCATTCTCGCCTTCATTGGACCTGCGCCTGATGTGGTCAGGTCTTTAATAAGTCTTTGCGTAGTAGTTGTGACCAGATGAATACTCGTAGGGAACCACTTCAATATCAGGGCATCTCAAGAGACTGTTATGAATCAAGGCTCATATTCGAGCAATACTTTCAAATTTCTACAGATCCAACGCCATCGACTCAGTGCCGCTATGCATTCACATATAATACTAACAGAAAGGGGTATCCTTTTATCAACGAATCATCCAACGTCAGGCAAACACATCCAGATCATCCATAGTCAGTCCTACTCTTCCAAGCTGCTATACAGCCTTCCCTGCCAATATATACGAACAGCCCCTCCTCATATGAACAAAACTATCGACCGGTACTCGTGCGACCGCGTAGTTGGTCGTTTCCCAGTGCTTCTGGTGCACGAGGTTGTGGTGTAGCCGAGAATGTTCTCGGCGATTGAATACGCACAGATCTCGCCCCTGGCGTAAATTTATTAGTCGGTCGCGGAGGTCCGAATCGCGAACCAGATGGCCTCGCACCAACCGATTTACTCGCTATAGCCCGAGGGTTCGGTTCTGGTGAAGGCGGTTGAGGCCCAACTGTTCGCATGTTGGATGGTCTAAATCCAAAGGATCTTGTTGCGACAGGTGGTCGCTGTGATGCTCCAGGACGTCCAGCACCTATAGACTCAGACATTCCATCCAATACTGCCATTTCTGCTTTTGAGAGCGGCGGCTCAAATTTTGGTAATCGAGAACGAGGCTGCGTCGTTCTGCTTCTGCCACTTTGTTCAAACTCATTGTACCGTTCTTGTTTATCGCGTTCCAAATGTGTCGGTACTGGTGCCACCGGAGTCGTTGAGGGCAGATTGGAGAATTGTACAGGTCCTCGTGAAGCAGGCCTCAATGAAGGCGAGCCTGCTACGTCAAGATCATCCTCGTCACCATTGAGCGAAAATGGCTCGTCATTCTCATCCGCCTCTCTCAGCGGCGCCATGGACCCTGGCGGCAGTATTGTCGACATGGAGAATGGCTGCCCAGTCCATCGAGTCGGTGTCTCAAGCGGCGTACTCGAATAATCATATCCTCGATCATTGCGATTGACCAGTGACCGTCTGTTAGAGATCGTCCGCCAGCTTCCACGTGCCCACGGGGTCGGCGCGGATGAGTTTGGTCGAGAACGGAAACCAGGGGCTGCGGTTCGTATCCTGTCGTCGCGTTGTTTCCAGTGTTGTAAGACACGGTTACGCCTCTCGCGTTCGTGCTTCTTCTGGACTTCCAGTGCCGTATGAGCTTGGCCACTCTGTTGCAGCGATGCGATTGACCAAGACTTAAGGCATTGTCGCTGTAGGTCAGCTGCCCAAAGCTGCCAGGCTTCCGCATTTTGCTGCTCGAGATTGCCAGTATTCTCTTTCCACGCATCCAGCCATCCTTGCGCGTGCTGTAATTCAGCTTCTTGCAAGCGCCTCTGGTCAGCATTCGCTTGACCTATCCAAGTGTTGACAACAACAAGACGCTGTCTGAGTTCCTGTTGAGCTCGAATCTCTTGCGCCGTGTCACCTTGTACGCGATCCTCCGCAGCCAGAGCTCTCCATCGATCGAGAGCAGAGAAAAAGTTGCGCTTTTTCCTGGCAGAGGAAACTTGGGTGTATCGGGCCATGAGGTATCTCTTCACGTGTTGCTTATCTTGATCCTTGCGATTTTTAATCGTTCGGTCAAAGACCTTCAACACGGTGGTGGCACCAATATAGAGGCGAGCCCGATCCTCCAGGCGTGTCATGCGTGCTGAATCTCGTTGGAGTCGACGAAAGTTTCCTAGGACCTTTGTCTTGGTCTGCTCCTCATAGTATACTTCTGCTCTCCGTCCCATGTCTCCGTTTTGTTCCGCACTTTGAAACCACTGGTCAAATACTCGTGCCACTTGAAGATATTCGCGCCTCCATTGAAAGGCCTGAGCTCTTGCCCTGAGATTCCATTGATCGAAAGCAAAGCTTGCCTTCTGAGTCATAAGATGCTGGCGATACCTAGCCGCTCTTCGGCTGATCTCAGTCTGATCCCACCATTCTCGCAAATGTGTAAAGGAATGTTGTAAATCTCCAACTCGACTGGCAGTATTGGATAGTCGAGCTTCCCTTTCCGTGTGGTCCTGCCATTTGTGAAGAGCATCCACTTCGAGTCGTAGATCCGCTTGAGCTCGTATGGCTTGATTTAGAGCCTCACCGTTAGAAGCCTGCGAGATCCATCTTGAAACAGCCGTTGTCCTGCTGCGCGAAGCTGTCATCTGACGACCAACATGCTCGAGTCGGTGACAAGACCAATGATCGAGAACTCGTTGCACTTTCTTGAGTTCATAGCCCCGAGCTGCGGCCCTTGCAACTGACTGGAGACTCTTCTCGAGTGCGACAACACGTTGCCACTTCTTCACCACGACGGCCGCTGTCATGTTATCAATAGTAGGCTCGCGCAAGNNCCGTATCATGTGTCGTCTTGCGACGGCATCTCGTTCAAGTCGGCGTGCCGTGCGATCGGCCCAGTGGTTAAAGACCTTGCTTGCAAGGTAGATCTCACGAGCTCTTGCGGCACGCCTGAGGAGTCGCTGATGTTCCCTTTGAGAATGGATTTGTTGGTCAGGTGTCGTAGGGCTTTCTTCGACTGATTGCTGTTGGGGTGCTGCGTCTTTGGTGTGCTCTGGATTCGTAGAATGATGAACAACTGTGGCTTCGTGATCAGGCATGATATTAGACTGAGCCACTTTTGTTGGAGAATGTACCTCTGGTACATGTTGATTGTGTGAGTGATGTGATTGCTCCTCTTCAAATTCTTCAGGTTGCTTAGGGGGCTCCCCATCTGGAGTTTGGGGCTCTGCCTCTGGGACTTGGGGCTCTTCGTCCTCATGGTGCGATGCCGCGTCGTTATGCTCACTTTCAGGTGCGTTTCCCTGGATAAGTGAAGTTGTTGATCGAAGAGCATTGTTGAGAATAGAGAGAGGGCGATGCATGAATGAGTGAGCAGAAGCTGGCCTCGAAAATACGTCCGTTGTTTCCTTTGAAGAAGCTTGGCTATGAGACTCAACACCATTGATCTGAGGAGGGGTCGAGGACTGGTGAGCAGTCACTGCTGGTCTATCTTGAAAAGCGTCACCCTCGAATTTTCTCACGTCGGCAGTCGCTTCCTCTGGAATACTTGGGAAAGACGGTATCCGTTGTGCAGGCTGTAGTCGACGGTTCGCAACCAGAGAGCGCCAGCGGTTCATGGCTGAGGATACGACGGCCTTGCGCATCTCCTCATAGTTGCCATCTTCTTCATCCGTGTCCGAGAAGTCCGATTCATCTTGTTGGTGAGGTTGCGGCTCAGGGGGTGATGATGGCAGGGACGGCGACTGTGGCACATCTTCGTCTTCAGATGTGAGATGACCGTTCTGTTGGCCGTTTTGGTGGCCATTCTGCTGACCATGCTTCTGTCGTAAGATCGGATGGCTGTGACGACTTGTCGATGAGACTGCGGGAGACGTAGATGCTGAGGTCCGTAATGACGCGGTAGTGTTATCACCAAATTCCAACACGATCCCCATGCGATTAAGAATACTTTGGAACTTGTCGAGTAAGGAGCCATCGCCTCGCTCGCCGCCTACTCGGAATACAAAGGTTGATAGGTGATGATCTGAGTCTGGGTCGATGCCATAGGTAGGGAGCACGGCGTCGTATGCCTTGAAAAGCGCAGCAGCGGGTAGTGGTTTAGGTTCAGGTGTCGAGTCGAGCAGCTCCTGGGCAGCGACAACAACTGCGTGCAACACAGCGATGTCTGCTCTGGTCAACAAGAAGTCGAAATTTCATCGCGACAGTAATACGGACCTTGGTTAGAGTAGTAAGGGTCCTGGCTTGAGGGTGCCCGACTCGCATCGCTTGAGCGGCCATCGTCGGACGGTGAGGCCGCTCTTTGCGCAGCCGGCGACATGGGAGGCGCTGCTGGTGAAGCCGCATTTGAGCCTTGATACGAACGGTCGGAGGACATGGGCAGAGAATTATTGGCGAGCTGCCCACCTCCGTCATTGACCCATAGTCAAGGAGTCGGAGTCGGTGTGCGGTGAAGAGCGCGCAGTTTTTGTTGTGATCGGGATTGATCGCGACAAGCTGCTACGAGTCGGCGAAAGTGAAAGTGCGTTGTTCAAACTGTGGCGCGTGACGAATAAGAATGCCGAGAGAGATTGAACAATGGCGATGCTAGCGGCGCTGTTGGAAGAACTGCACAATCGTACCGAAGAGGGGGGGAGTGGTATCCAAACAACCTAAACACAATGCCAGATTCGACAGAAAACCACACGCGAATTTGCGCGCTCGCGATGGTCCCTGAACATAGACAAAGACATGGGACGTGTAAAGTGGGTGGCTGGTGGCTCGGGCAAGCCTCATGTGGCTCGAGCTACGTACTGTGTTAAACAGTGTCATCTCAACACTGTATGACTACCACCATTTTCTGAGGTCTCTTCGTCAAGCTGCTATCTAGGTCGATACCATCTTGACATATCTCACGGCCAACAAGTCACCATGAATCAACAAAGAACCCGTCCAATTCAAAAGTTTGCCAAGGCAGTCTCTCAATGCTCTGTTGAGGTGTGTGGTCTAGAATTCTTTCATCAACCATTGCCCTAACATCATGATACCTAGGCCACTGCTTATGGCAAATGTATTGTTGCCGACTACAACGCTGTGCACAAGGACAAGTGTGCAAAAGAATTCATGAAGCTAAAGGACTGCTATCTGGTATGAAGCAACACTCGTAAGCTTCTTGCTCTGAAGTATTTCTAACATTATCTCTATAGGTAGCATCAAAGAAGACATAGTGCACTTATATAGATAAAAAATATTGAACAATGTCTTAATCTCTCTTTTTTTTTAGTCTTCTCTACTTAGTCTTTAGATAACAGACGTCTACAGCTTTAGTAATCTCAACAAAAATGTCGCCTGCTGAACCTCTTGTTCCTCCTCTGCAATAAGACCATCTGTTTGGGACTCAGTTCCCGCCTCCTCAAGAGGTCGACGCAAAGCCTTCTCAAAAGCAGGTGTTTGCGACTTGAAAGCACCTGACAAGCCTACATCTTCAGGATCGGAGATGACTCGGTACTCCATCTTGATGTCATCAGTTGGCACGAGTCCTGCCTTCTTTCGGAGTCGCTGCACACGGTTGATGATCTCACGTCCAAGACCCTCCGCTGCCAGCTCAGGGTGAATCTCTGTGTCCAGAATGGTGAGCACTTCGCTGTCAGTGTTGGTCTCAAAGTTCTTTGATGACTCATCCTCCTTAACACCTCGGCGCACAACGAGATCACCCTCCTCCAGGCGAATGCCATCGACAAAGACATGCTTGTCTCGGACGTAACCCTGCACCTGCTCGCTGGTAAGAAGAGGCAGGCCCTTCTTGACACGCGCCATATCTTTCTTGAGTTTCTTGCCGAGAACGGGCCAGTCAGCAGTAACGCTGTACTGAACATTGTACTTGGCTTCATCACTAGAGAGGACCAGATCCCGAACGTTCAGCTCTTCGCTGATGTACTTCTCCAAGGACTTGACGTCCTCGAGATACTGAGGATCAGAGTGGATAACCACCAATGTCTTGAGAGGCTGTTTGAGACCGATAGTGCGGCGCTCCCGCGACACACGAGCAAGGTCAATGACACGCTGCATGCGGCCAACTCGTCGCTCCACCTCCTCGTCGAACAGCTCCTGTCGGACATCGGGGAACGGCAGGAAGTGCACACTTCTGGGGTCTTCACCCTGAAGCTCCTTGGGAATGTGAGGTAATAGCTTAAGATAGATGGTGTCGGTGAGGAAGGGCGTGAAAGGTGCGAGTCCACGGCACAAGGTGAACAACACTTCGAAGAGGGCGTTCAGTGCGTGCAGTGTGTCGTCAAGACCATTCTCGCCCTTGAGTCGCTTTCGGTTGAATCGAATATACCAGTTCGTCGTGTTATCAATAAGACCCAAAAGTCGCGGCACGACAGTGTACAAACGGTAGCCTGTCATACGTTAGTTTCGCGGACACTTCTAGTTGCGTAAAACAGAGCACTTACCCTTCATCTCCTGGTTGACAAATTGTAGCAGACTCTGACAACTGGCCAGAATCCATCGATCCATGACATTGGTGTTGCTTGACTCTAGCTTGGGGTCCCAAACATAATCAACGTTCTCCACCTTCTTCAACAGAGCAACCTGGCCCTCGAAGAACTTGTAACTGTTCCACAAAGGCAGGAGGACCTTCTGGACAACCTCCTTGACGCCAGACTCCTTGAATCGCAGGGGCTCGGCTCGCACGACGGGGGAGTTGATGAGATAAAGTCGGAGAGCATCAGAACCATACTTGGACATAACGATAGAAGGATCGGGATAGTTCTTGAGTCGCTTCGACATCTTCTTTCCATCCTCTGCCAGAACGATACCGTTGACAACACAGTTCTGGAATGGCGAGCAGCCAAACAGGTGAGTACCCAAAACTAGGAGGGTGTAGAACCATCCTCGGGTCTGATCCAGACCTTCAGCAATGAAGTCTCCGGGGAAGGACTGCTTGAACTTGTCAACGTTCTCAAAGGGGTAGTGCTGACTGGCGTAAGGCATGCTTCCAGACTCGAACCAGCAGTCAAAAACCTCTTCAATACGCTTCAGCTGCCCCTTGCCCTTCTTACTAGGGATAGTGATGTGATCAATCTTATCACGATGAAGGTCAGAGAGATCACCTTCGTAGCCACTCAGCTCGCGGAGCTCTTCAACACTTCCTACGCACACTCTCTCCTCCAGATCCTCACTGACCCACAGCGGGATGGGAGTACCCCAATAACGGTTTCGGCTGACGTTCCAGTCGCGAGCGTTGGCGATCCAGCTGGCAAATCGCTTCTCCTTGACAAATGATGGAACCCAGTGAGATCCTTCAATGTTCTTGAGCATGTCGGGAACGATGTCGGGAATGCGAATGAACCAGGAGGGAACAGCCCTATAGATGAGAGGGGTGTCTGAACGGGGACACATGGGGTAAGAATGCTTAAGCTGGGACTCGCTGACAATACGGCCGGCATTCTTGAGGTGCTTGATGATGTGCTTATCGGCTTCCTTGACATGCATACCCTTGAAGTCGCGAACGCGGTCGGTGAAGTGACCGGTGTCGTTGACGGGGTCAGGAGGCGATCGCTTCTCGGTGATGATGCCTGCGGCAACAGCGACGTTGTAATCGTCCTCACCAAAGGCGGGAGCCTGATGAACAATACCCACACCACTGTCGTCAGTAACGTAGGTCGCGTTCAAGACCTTGAAGGCAACCTCCTTGAATTCCTCGTAAAAGTAGTCAAAAGGAGGGGTGTATTTCCATCCCAACATGTCTTTGCCCTTGATCTTTTCAAGAACCTTGAACTTGGCCTTCTTGGGATCCTTGTAAAGAGTTCCAAGGAGTTTCTCGAGCAGAATAAAGGTCTTTCCCGTCTTTTCGTCCAAGATCTTGACGTACTCGAAGTCCGGATGAGCTGCCAGGCCAAGATGCGAGGGCAATGTCCAGGGTGTTGTGGTCCAGGCAAGCAGGTTGACTTCGGGGTCGTCGACGAGGGGGAATGAAACAACAACGGCAGGATCGGTGACGTCTTGGTAGTTCTGGTTGGCCTCGAAGTTGCTCAGAGCAGTGGTAAGAACTGTAGAGTAGGGCATCACACGGTGACCCTGGTAGACTTGGTCCTTGTCGAACAGCTGCTTGAATACCCACCACTCAGACTCCATGAACTTGGGGTCCATAGTCTAAGACAAAAGTTAGCAGGCCGATGCCATTAGTGGCATGGGGAGTGTCTACCTTGTAGTCATTGTCAAAGTCAATCCAACGTCCTAATCGCTCGATAGTGTGTCGCCATTCACCAGCGTAGCGCATGACAATAGAACGGCACTCCTCGTTGTACTTGGCAATTCCAAGCTCCATAACGGCAGCCTTTCCGGAGATTCCCAGCTTCTTGTCGATTTCGTGCTCAATGGGAAGACCGTGGGTATCCCAACCGAAGCGACGCTCGACATGGAAGCCCTTCATAGACCAGTATCGGGGGATGACATCTTTGATGGTAGAGGCAAGGAGATGTCCATAGTGAGGCAGACCGGTCGCGAAAGGAGGTCCATCGTAGAAAGTGTAGCGCGGTCGGCCTTCAGACAGTTCTACCTATAGTGAAAAATCTGGGTTAGAAGATGCTGGGATACGACAGGCATGGTGGGCTAGAAATGAAGGGAATGGACAAACCTGTCGAAGGAAGGCATTGATCTCGCGCCATCTCTCGATGATGGCCTCCTCTTCCTTGGGGAAGTCGATAGACATGATGACTGTCGGTTAGGCTAGGAGGGGTCAGTCAAGGCCGAGCTTGTCTTTGGAGGAATGGAAGGCCGAGGACAAGAGGAGTACGCAATTCATTATAGTGAAATTGTGCTAGAATGACTCACCGTATAGTATAATACGTCTCGCCTGGCAGTCGGGTCAGCACGCGGATAGCCTTGAAAGCGAATTCCGCCAGCGACAAACCGTTGATGGAGGGGCAGTTTTGAGAAAAAGGCACCTGGCGATGGTGGGTGAGTCAAGAGGACGGGATCGGAGGTGGGGTGAAATTGTGCCCCGCGTCTACCAGCCCAAATGCCTGCAAAGTGTATTTTTTTGTATCAAGAGGAAAGGGTGAATATAAACCGAGGGGGGAAAAAATAACTTTACATCTTTTATTAAACCATTAAATATTTAGAAAATTACCTGCTGGTAGATTGCCCTCTTGGAGCAACAGGAATTGCACCACAACCAAGACAAATAATAGCTGACTGTTCGAAGTGATATAGGACTCAACCAAAGTCAATCAAGAGCATAAGGTAAACAGCATAGTTTGTGACTTAGACTTGCAAAACCTCAGTAAATACCGTACCTTGCTACCCCATCCTTGAATATTACCTGAGCCAAGACTTGCGCATTGAGCTTAACCATTCAAGATTCAAGCCGTTGTGTCACTTGAAGCTCGAGCTAATGGAAATGACCAGGGTTAAAGTGTGGCGCGTGCGTGGTTGCTAGCCCGCCAGAGTCAAACAACAAAGCAGAAGTAAGGCAAATCAAATCGAATCGAAGCCAACTGCTCGATGGATGCTTGTTTATTATTTGGATATTATCAACCCACTGTGGCATGACCTAGCCTAGACATCGTCGTCCATTAGCCCAGTCCTGTCTTTTTCTTCCCATTCCATCGCATTTCCGTCCTCGGCTTGCCCCCTTACCTTACCTAGGCTCTTACAACCACTAGGTACTATACCTACCTACCTAGGTAGTACCTATCGATAACAAGCCTGACGTCTGAATACCTCCAGTTGCATCCCACCATTTAACTTCATAACAGCATCACGTTGGGCCGTTGACGGGTCCTCCCTTTGCTGCAAGTCTTCTGTATACTTTCCAGCTGCTGCACAATCCCCTTGCATAACCTCGAGTCATGTCGTTCCTGTTTGGAAGGGCTAGGACACGCACAGTCGCTGACCTCCCCAAGCAAGCACGAGAACATGTCTTGAAGCTCGAGGGGCCGCAGGGTCCGTCCAAGGTAGTAGCTGTATCACCTTGACCCAAGACTCATGATCGCTGACATTCAAAGGCCGAGGAACTTGCCCGGGTCCTGGGCCAGATGAAGGTTATCCTTCAGGGCACTCATGGTATGCTCCCTTCACCCCTCATGCGGACCCCTGATCGGATGGCTAAGATGGATACTTTTAAAAGAAGCCGATAGCTCTCCAGAGCAGATCTTGCAGCTCGTAACCGGTCTTATCGACGAAGATCTCCTCCACCTTCTCGCCGTCAACCTCTTCCGTCTTCCATTCGAGTCGCGCAAAGACACCCAAGTCATCTTCTCCTACGTCTTCCGCTTCCGCCCCGCCACCGCCGCCCCCAAGAGCGACCCGCTTGCTCTATCATATGTCGTATGCAATCGACCTCAAGTCCTGGTTGAACTGTGTCGTGGATACGATCATAAGGAGAGCGCCACACCGGCGGGTTCTGTCCTGCGAGAGCTGCTCAAGAACGAAGCGGCCGCTGCCATTATTCTATATGACGACGGAGACGAGCCGGGATCGAGTTCCAAGGGGCTGAATGCCATCGACCGTGACCGTCCCCAAAGTGGGAGAGGCGTATTCTGGAGGTTCTTCGACTGGGTTGATAAGAGCTCCTTCGAGGTGGCAGCTGATGCTTTCACCACATTCCGAGTAAGCTTCGGGTACCTTGCCTTGAATGCTTGCATAACCTAACCTTGCATACAGGAACTCCTCACACGCCACAAGGATCTTGTACCAAGATACTTGTCCGCAAACTTCGACCTCTTCTTCGACAAGTACAACAACATTCTGGTCCAGTCCAACAGCTATGTGACCAAGCGCCAATCCATAAAGCTGCTCGGTGAGATCTTGCTTGATCGCTCCAATTATAGCGTTATGACTGCCTACGTTGACCGTGGCGAGCACCTCAAGATATGCATGAACCTTCTGCGCGATGATAGGAAAATGGTTCAGTACGAAGGGTTCCACGTATTCAAGGTCTTTGTCGCCAACCCCCACAAGTCAATCGCCGTCCAGAAGATTCTGCTCATGAACCGCGATAAGCTGCTCACCTTCTTGTCCCACTTTCTCGAGGACCGGACAGACGATGAGCAGTTCATTGATGAGAGGGAGTTTTTGATCAAGCAAATTCGCAACATGCCGCCGGTTCCTGTGCCTCCTCAACGGTAGCCGTAGGCAGGTTGTCGTACTTACTTGCTTTCCAGATATGTCCTCACTGTACCATTTTGCACTCCTGCGGCGTTCCCAACTTCTCCTTTATCATAGGCGGCGACGACAAATGAGGTCAAAGAGCGTGGCTCTATATCTCACCATGATGGCATTGCGATCTGCTCTTTAATCTTGTCTCTTATCCCTACATATTTTCAGCGGTACTGGCAATAGCATTGATTGCGCCAGTACACACATGTCGTTCCGCCCATCTTGGTTGATGATATTAATATACAAAAAGACGCTCCCAACGCCACTGTATCCCTGTGTGTAGTCAATCAAGTATGACACAAACTCTCTAACTCCTGATGTCCTGTCGTTTATCGCCATCCGACATATCGGCGATACCTGACTATGAGCTTAACGCTGCTTCGAGAGCAAGACGTTGACACTCTCGCGAGCATTCTGGGTTGCCCAAACACTGTCTTTTCCTCCGCGGCGCCACTCATCACCCGATGCGTGTTCTCCGCCCCCTCTTGGTGCCTCTCCCATAATCACCTCGAGGTCTCTCTTTTGCGAACTCAGCCAGTTCTTGACAAAGTTGGTTGGATCCTCGCTTAGAGACTGGAAGAAGGAATGCTTGGCCTTCGAAACAGCTATGGCCTGGACCACTCGAGAGAGTTGATCATCCAGACCTGTTACTTCCTTGAGCATTGCGATATATTGCGGGTTGTTGATCATGGGCAGCAGCGAATCGCGCAGAGGGTCATCCACTGGAACCTGGATGTCGTAGATGGTGGGCTGAGGATCTTTGTGGAATTCTTGATCAACGCGAATGGTGTAGGGCAGACGGATGGGCTCAAGAGGGCGGAGGTGCTGCGTGACATAGTCATTGAGCAGTGGGATGTGACCAATGTCATTTCTTATGACCTGCGATTAAATGTTAGAACTGTTCTGTCATTGGCATCAACATAGAGACCAACCTTCTTTAGAGGCTCGTTGCACCGGAAGTTTCGCTTCTCTTCGTCTTCCTGCAACCCAAGCAACTTGATGTACTCCCAAAGACCCATGACTGCCTCTTGTTGCGTAGCATCCTTCATATCCACCACTTCGGCAAGCTCAGGGCTGAGCTGGTATCGTTCAGGAGTCTCCTGGCGGAACAGGTTGATGGTGATGTTCTGGTTCTCGTCCCCAGACCTCTTAAAGGTGAGTTCGTCGAAGTCAGCTGCGGCAGGGAGACTGGCACCCGGTTGGTTCCGGGCTGGAGCGTCAGGCTTCTTCCACTCAACCGTTTGCTCAGCGCCAGTTCGGAATCGGGATCGATCGAAGTCGACGGTCAAGGACTTGAAGAAGTGCGAGAATCGGGGCTTCTCCTGCGTCTTGGGCTTCTGGGCTGACTCGTCTTGCTCCTTATCTTCCTCGTTAGTCGACACGTCCTGGGCTTCGGGCCGTGCGCTTTCTTCATCAGGGTTGTCGAGAAGACGGCCTTCAATCTTGACTCGGTAGGACGCCTCCATGCTTGGAGTGAAATCGAAAGAATCGGCGTTCAGTCCGTTGCTCTGCCAAATCTGATCCTCGACTGTGTTGCTGATCCAGACTCGCAGGGTTTTGTATCGCTGGGCTTTAGTTCAGCTGGCAACTCTTGACGGATGTATCACAGTATTGGACAAACCTTGGAACCACGGCTAGTATAATCGACGATGTCCAGACGTTTGCGTGTGATGGTGGCATCAAGACGACGCTCAACATCTCGCAGGTCTTTGTATCGTTGAACACCTTCAGCGTCGACAATGCTGTCCTCGACTCCTTCGGGCATGTTCTTATCGGTGGGTTTACGGCTTCGTCGCTTAGCTAACTCGCTGGCATGAGCCTGAGCCTGTTGTTGCTGGGCGATCTGTGCTTGGGTCAGAGGGACCGAGGGGTGAGGGCCTGAAGACATCATGGGTCCTTGGCAAAATGATCATGTTAGCAGCTGGAGATGGGGAGGATGGGTAGCGCAAAGGGTGGCAGTTATAACGCACCAATTCCACCCCGTCGCTGATTTGTCGCATGAGGCGACCTTTGCGGAACCTGCTGCGCATAAGCGCGATACTGAGGCTGCATTTTGCCGAGATTTTGCGAGTTCTACGTTGGAAATCGGTAGGCGTCGGCTGTGGGGGATTTCAAGTCGATCGTGTCGCGTCGCATCGCATTGCGTCGCGAGAAAACAGTAGGCAGCGCTGGAGCATGCTCAGTCACGTGATTGTTTCAGCGACCAACAATGAGGTGTCTTGCTATGGAAAACATCCAGAAAAGAGATTAAACATTAACATTAAGAAAGAAAAGGGAATTATTATACCCAAGACCCAAACTGTTGGCATGTTGGATATCCACGCCTCTGCTGTTAGGATTAATTAAGATTCGATAGTTCTTGACTCAATCCCTTGATCGCCAACCGACTCTGCTTGGGTCAACTCCAAGTGCCGTGACAATGTATGTTTGACTCCATCATTTCAACTTTAGCTTCACATCTATAGCCATTACATAGGCGATTATTACTCTTGACTTGTAACAAAGACCAGTGCAAACAGGGTGATAGTGGTCGGTCAAGAAACGGCTGGAGTTGATCCAGTCTCCTAACTCTTGCCTCACCCTCCGCACCGAACATTCCACTCCTTCATCCTGTCTCGAAGATCCCTCAAGATGCTGAATCACCCGTCTTAACCTTCAAGCTCGATACATTTGCGGATCTAATCCCATTTCCCTCCTCAAGACCAAACACAAGAACAAGGAACACGTATAACCCTGTTGTCCGATGCTCGCATCTTCCTATGCGGTGAAACGAATTGAGCTTCTCTTCTTCAAGTATGGAAGCTTTAGCTTTTATGGCTCATCGAACAGCAGCCATCTCGCGGCTGCGCCCATCCCACCCAACAACGCTGAAAACAAACATGCACCCAAAACAATGCTTCGACCACTCCGCTGAGATGAATAAAACTCCGCAATAAGACGCCGCGCTCTCAATGCCATGAACGTACTGAATGTGATCGGTGAGAGGCAAAATGTCCAAGAGGATCGACTCCATGAATCTACAACTCATAACACGCCGATTCGTCCGTACACTGTTGTCGTTCGACTGTCCTTCTCAGAATGCAGAGCCCAGCCCATTTCTAGACTGTCTCTTACTGAAACGGTTGCGTTTCGGTGCAGGATCTTCAGGGTTCGCCTGGTTTTTACTCAAATGATTTCGTCCACTTCCGCCGAAACCTTCGGCGCCTCCCGTACTTGAAGGAGTCGATACTTGAGATGACATATCGGCAAATCCGCTATCGCCACCGTAAGAAGGGACCATGCTTTGGGAAAGGGCCATATCTCTGGCTCGTTCCAAACACTCAATCCAGTCGGCAGCGGCAGAACCGCCCTCTGAGGAATTGGATGAAGACTTGGCTTCTTCAAACGTGTAGTGGTTGCCGCCCTGTTTGTCTTTCTCAGCATATGGCATGGAATGATAAATATTAAACTTGCTTAGGCTTTTACTTACCGTATTAACACACCACACTGTTTGGCCCTTTGCGTCAACTTGGGTTTTCCAAGTACAATCAGAACCAAGGAGAGACAGCTCTTGCTTTGCTCGCTTCTCCTCCCCACCAGCCGGAGCAAGTACAATGCGACCGCTTGATGTGATCATAACCAGGCGTTGACGCTTCTTTGTTGTACTTCCGATGAAAAAACGAGATAGCTTCTTGTGGCCTTCTCCTGGTTCCCTACCGTGCGGGCTTGAAGGCAAAGGTGTCGAGACAACCATCAGATCGCCCAGCTTGAGAATGCGCTCGTTGTTCTTAGTCAGTACGGGTGACCATTCGATATCAAGCTGTGTCGGAGGAGGTAGTTCTGTTATTATCCTAGTCGGTCGATTACTCCCGTTTGAAGGGGTCGTCTGAGACTGAGGAGGTGCCCTTGAGTTGGATGTACTAGAGAAGCCATTGAGCTGAATGACCTGAGGTTCCTGCGGGGGAGCTATGTATGGGCGTAAGCGAGGTGCCTTGGATCTCCAGAGTCCTTTTCCGAAAGGATGTCCATCGAAAAATTCGTGGTTCTTGATGTGTTCAACGGTAAGTCGCCTGGCAGGGTCGAGAACTAGACAACGCTCCACAAGGTCTCGAGCTGCCGGAGGAAAGCCAGGGGGGAAGTCGTATTCAAGGTTTACGATCTTTTGAAAGGTGAGGTACTCGCTGCCTCCCTTGAAAGGGGGCCGCCCAGCCAGCAGTTGGTAAATAATACAGCCGAATGCCCACAAGTCACTAGCCTTGCAGGCGTTCTTGTGCGTAAGAAGCTCAGGGCTTACATACTCGGCAGTACCAACAAATGATGCTGCACGGCTATCGTCATCTTGTCCCAGTTCTGGTGCGCCACTAGAAGACGCGGCTGATGCATCTTCACGAGGGTCTTTGAGTAGCTTAGCAGTACCAAAATCAGTGATCTTGACGTGCATTTGGTCATCGAGCAGAACATTTTCAGGCTTCAGATCTCGATGGATGACGCCTCGGGAATGCATGTAGTGAATGGCGTCGAGGATTTGGGCGCCATAGAACCTGGTACACTCAATGTCGAAGGTGCCCGTCTTTTTCAGAACGCCCAGCAGCTCGCCTCCATTACATAAATCAAGGACATAGTAGAGCGACGTCTCGTCTTGGAAAGTATAATATAATCGGACAATGCCAGGGTGCTCGGTAAGTCGGTTCAGCGTATTCTTCTCGATGTTGACATACTTGATCTTCTTCTCTTTGATGATGTGTCTCTTTTCAAGTACCTTGACAGCATATTCTTTGAGGGTTTGGCGATCGGTTGCCATGTATACTGTACTGTAGGAACCTTCACCGAGAACACGTCCGAAGGAGAAATCGCGAACGCCCTTCTTGACCTGGCGGACGACGGTACGCCCATTAGCATCGACTTCTCGACGGACTCCTACAGCAGCGCCACGATCCTGCCAGTCTTCTCTGCTGGTTGGAGTTGGCGCGTCACCGGCGTATCCCTGGTTTTGTTGTTGTCCACCAGGGACAGATGCGTATCCGACACCCATACCTCTTGAGCTCCTTCGGGGTGGTAGCGGGCTGCCGCTGGGGACTGAGCTTGATGTCGGCCGACTTGAGTTGTTAAAATGGTGAGGCTCTCGTCGACTCGACACCCTCACTGGATAGGAGGGCCCGGTTGCAGGCTCGGTTAAGTTGGATGTGCCGTAAATGGAAGATCTCGTTACTTCAGATTGAGGGAAAGATTGAGAGGGACCTGCGGAGGGACTGGGTTCTGGGGTGAGATCGGATGGCTGAGCAGGCGGAGTAGGTCGAGGGTCGCTGAGCAAAGATTCGACACCAACGTCTATAGGGTCGAAACGAATAGCATCGTAGGCTGAGGGCGTGGAGGATGTGGTGGTGGTAGATGTGGCTGTCGGTTGTGGTGTAGAGGGGAGGGCGGTAGTTGATACAGAAGCGGAGGCAGAGGCGGAGGTGATGGGAGCAGTAGAGTCGTGCCCAGGAGTAGAGGAGGATGCTGAAGGGTTAACAGCCTCGGCGGCATCATCGGGGTTGGCGATGCGCAATCCGCCTAGGGCCTGAGAAAGGCTCAGGTCCCCATTCATTGTGGGCGATGGAGAGGGCCTGGGGGCAGATGCTCAGGGGAAGTGGACAGGCTCAAGCTCGACTCGCACGGGGAGGAGAAACGCGAGTCGTGAGCGAGGGACGGTCGGCCACTGGCGGCAGCGTGGACCGTGGAGCATCACCGGTGTTTGGGACTGTCTAAAGCGGGAATGATGAGGTTGGGTTGGGTTGAATTAGTGAGTGCTGTATCCGTACAGTAAACCAAATGGAACCGAGCAGAGCAGAGTCGGGTGTAACCAGCGATTACTTGGCCGCTCCGCTCAGGCTTAGACCCAGGCCAGATTAGTTACTGTATGACGGGAGAGTGCAGTGCAGCTGGCGGGAGAGATGGAAACAAAAGCAACAGACACCTTAGGCCACCGCCAACCTAAGGGGCCCTGCTGGGATGATGTAAAGTAAAGGAGAGCCCCCAGCCTTTTTACAAGGTACCTGGGTGAAGAAGCAGCAGTGCACCGCCCGCTCAGAGCTGCATACAGAAGCGTAGAAATCCGTCCTGAACGGGTTCAAGTGAATTAATTATACAACGAGTCTCTGTTTGACATGAGTACCAGTTGGCCTAGAAAAGATAGTTAACGGGGTGCTTTGGGTGCACACTTAACTAGAGCCGCAGATGTTTTATTTTCCAGGTACCTGACTACCTTGGCGCTAGTACTGTCGAACATTCAATGTCAAGCTGGCGATCCCCATCAATGAGGTGCCATTCTGCCTCAACCGGTCGACTCGATACGACTAATGTAATCAGACGCCGAAAATAGATTTAGATGCGGACGTAACTATGTACGAAGTACCTGATGGTGCTGACCCGTGGTTTGCAAAATGTCGGCCGATTCGGTATCTAGGTAAAATTGGGGGTCAAAA
>JABFFF010000523.1:0-88272 GCA_013623665.1 Fusarium sublunatum | reverse complement strand
GGTTTATGTATTGGGCTTGGGAATTGAGGCAACCAAAAAGATAAGAGGAGGTGAGACGGAGCTAGAGGGCGGGAGGGGGAAGGCGGGAGCTTTAGATAGGCACTGTAGGTAGCTGGAGGTGTGTAGGTGAGGCAGGTACGGAGAGTCATCCGGGTGTATCTGGGGATGGAATGGGAAGTGGAGGAAGGAGTCACACCCCTCCAAGACGGTACAGCTTCCGCTTTCCTTTCCTGCAGGCCTGCCTCACCTTGTTTTAGTGTCAACAGCGCTGATCGCTAGTGCACAGGCAGGTACATCGGATTGCGCCCTCTGATACATGCATAGATTCCGAAAAGGTGAGGAATGGTTGGTCCAATGCAGCCAAACAGAGAAAGAAGGGTTATGTGAATCCGACTGCTTTCTCATTTTCATCAACAACTGAACTTCATCTTAGCAAATAGATCTTTGTCCTTCTTGTGATCCTCTTGCACAACACAACAGCAATTGTCCATGGACGTTTCCGACTCGGCGACGAGATACCGAATGCCGGGGAGTACATACATGTACGTACTTATGCAGTGGGACACCATTAAACACACCCTTGGTTGCTAATCAATACCTGTTGAGATCCAATCAATCTCGATTGCTTCACCAATTCCCGCCAGTTTCTAATGGTCTTGCTTCTCCAGCTTTCGTTTGCTGGGAACTTGGGATCCACCCCCGAGCTGGAAAAGGGGACACAGATGGGGCATGTCCAATTGCCTTGGGTTTACGAACACCTTGTCTCAAATGCGAGCACGCAAGGTGAGCGAGGTGAAGTTGAAGGTGCCAATGCGAGCTTGTTGCGTGTCCAGGTTGTTTCACTGATAACACCATATGTTTGAACCACAACAGTTTCGAGATAGCGAGCCAGTATGTCTCGCACTATTAGCCCAGAGCAACAGGCGTCCATTATACAGTACTTTTGCAAAGACCGTCGCAACACGCCACTGGCAAAAATGGTATGGCACCATCCTTACAGCTTGATACGCCTGTCGAAAGACCACAGCCGTGAACATGCTCATAGACTTGTGGTGGAACTCGTTGAGAATGATTGACATGGGGAAGCTCAAAGCTAGCTTGAGCATTGACAGGGGACAGGGGCATTACCCGCAGAGTAGGCAGTGCCGCTTTAACAGCTGGTACCCCCATGTCTCAGGAATTTGCAGACCGCTGTTGCTGACGAGTCTGGGTAGGGACAGTGTGCCTGTCGCTCACCTGGAGATCGCCATGGTTGTAACCAATTGTTGGCGGTCAGAGGCCTGCATGTCCAGATCGTTGAGGAGAGGCAGTGCCATTCTTACGTGTCATTACTGCCGACATCAGACTTGGTGGCTTTCACGATGATACATGGGATTCATCATTCTTTATCACACTGTAACATGTTTTTTCAAAACAAGGCGAGCCATCAATTGGTCTAATTTTGGCACTTCTTAGCACATCACACCCATCACGCATCAACAACACTGGCCTTAAAGCGGCACGACATCCAATGGTGGCTGCCGGCGCGGCATGCAAGACTCAAGCACGGAAGAGGACCCGTGACACTCAGAACTGGCCACCGCCAGGGAATCGAACATCGCTTGGTCCACTTCTAGAAACCCGCCAAATCGGCCGGGGAGATGAGGCAGACTCCGTACTCGGATCCTCTGTTGATGGCGGCAATTGCTCAATCCCTTTTTTGCGGATAGAGAACCTGAAAGGCCTCGGGTGGCCGGACGGAAAACATACGACGTCAGGAACTCGGCATTCATGATGGCATTGCATCGAGGATCTCCAACTTTTGAGATTCAAATCGACACATAGAGAACAAACAGGACAGCGTCTGGGTTCTGGCTCACCTGTGCACTGCTGAACTGTTCGAGTTTAGGGGATTTGCGCACGTGTTTGATTGTTGAGCTACCCTCGTACTCGATTTTAGATAGACATCTAAAGCCAAGCGAGACAGGGGAGCTCAAGATTTGCGCTCGAGGCTCTCGAGGCGTTGGCGCTTGCAGGTAGGAAAAGTGTTGAATGGGACCTGGTTCCAAAGCTTCTTCACCTTGTGCTCACCGTAAAGACGCTAGCAGAGCCCCTTGAAGGGACATCTTCAAGGCCATGTCTGCATTGACGGTTTCACAGCGATCAGAACTCGCCTAGGGAATGACGACGCTCAACAAAAATAGATGAGACAATCAGACATAGTCTGTCAATCAAATATGTGGCTACATGCCTATCTCTACGCAGATCTGTGTTATCTTGAACCTTGTTGCTCTGGTCGCCGACGTCAAAATTGACTACATTATCAACAACTTGTCCACTATAGGTGAGATAAACACTTTTGTTTATCGACCCCATAGACGTTGGTTGATAAGTATACAACCTAACTCTTTGAGTTGTTGTCACACTGGACAGCTTATCTTGTGCAACTTGCAATGGCTTGCTAGAGCTCGCTGCACAGCGAAACAACCTTGACCTCCACCAGAAGAGCCACCCTCGATACTGAATTGCTACCTCGACATAGCGTACTCTTCGGTCCTGCGGCGACTTGCTCAGGCTTTGGCGATAGCCTCGGATGTTCAGGACCAGGCCTTGGATTTCCCCCGAAAATTTTAGTAACACAGCTTGGAAATGTCCGAATCGGAGGAGTGACCTTTGATGAAGAGTCATACTTGGGCTCATGTGACTATCCGAGGCTATCAAGGAGTGATGCTTCGGCTTGCATCTGATCATTGCCAAGCAACAAGATGGAAGCTGCTTGCTCTTTCTAGAAGCCTTTGACTTGATGCAGACCTTGTCATCTGGCAAAAATATCGACATGTCCCAACAGACACCAGAACACATCTCGTCCACCATGAGCAAAAGAAAGGTCTCAGAGGGAGTCGAACCCTCGCTGGCGGAATCAGAATCCGCAGTCATAACCGTTAGACCATGAAACCGGGCGATTATAGTGAATTATTTGAATTCGCGGCCATTATTGTGAGTATAGAAAGGAACCAAGGTGGTGGACGAGGTGACCGCTCTTTGTTCCCGATGGTGGTTTATTGAGATGCAACACTGGTATTGTGAAAGTACGACGCAGCAATCCATGGTAAGTAATGGCAACCTATGGAAATGCAATTTGAGTTAGGATCTCTTCGCCAATCGTGAACCAATCGGGCCTTGCAGATAAAATCTTCAATGGCGTCATGAAGACCCGGATAATGACCCACCATGTCAATTCTCGACATCAACGACTCGCGATATACGACCTTGTGTGTGTGCCGAAGCGTGTTAGGATGGCTTCTAAGTAGAAGCTAGTCTCGGTTTCTCCTGGGCTCATGATTCTAGACTGGCTTAGTTATTGTCCGTGCTATTTCGGACATGTCCTCGTTGCTTATTAGACTGGTACTCTTTGGCTTTCCCCTCCCCCACTGAGAGACTAACACCCACCTTTACTACTCAACCACAGTCCTTCACAAACAATACACCAGATCTCGCAAAAATGACAGTCCCGGAACCCCGGAAGCGTGCTGTTGACTCACCAAAAGGTACCTAGATACTCTACTGACAACTCAGATTTGCCTCTAATATATATATCTCTCTCAGTCTGGACGACTCTCATCACCAACCTCAGCTACCTCCCGGGCCTTCTCACGCTCGCTCACTCTCTCCGCGCCGTCAACTCTCGCTACCCCCTCGTAGCTCTCTACACCGACTCGTTCCCTCCTGAAGGCCATGCTACCCTGCGCGCCCGCGGCATCCCCGCCCAGCACATCCCTTACCTCCTCCCGACAAAGGGCAAGGACTACTCCAACGATCCGCGCTTCTACGACTGCTGGAGCAAGCTGACTCCATTCTCTCTGACCGAGTATGAGCGTGTCGTTCAGCTCGACTCGGACATGCTTGTTTTGCGCAACATGGACGAGCTGATGGACCTTGAGCTTGATGACCCTTCGCTCGCTGAGACGGGCGACAAGACCACCAGCAAGCGTGTCTTTGCAGCAGGCCATGCCTGTGTTTGTAATCCCCTAGGAAAGCCTCACTACCCCAAGAACTGGATCCCTAAGAACTGCGCTTTTACATCGCAGCACTCGACGCCCGATGCCGCCCAGACTGAGGCCGCAGACCCGTCAGTTGGACCCCTCGGCTTCATGAATGGCGGTCTGCAGGTCGTCAACCCATCTCAGGGAGTGTATGCGCAGATCCTCGCGCACATGGAGGCTGACGCCGTCAACATGGACTTTGCAGACCAGTCGCTTCTGTCTGACTTGTACCGTGAGCGTTGGGTTCCGCTGCCGTACATCTACAATGCCCTCAAGACAATGCGGTGGGAGGGCGTGCATAATGCCATTTGGAGGGATGATAATGTCAAGAACATCCACTACATCTTGAGTCCTAAGCCGTGGGACGAGATCGATGATAAGGGCGAGTGGACGGGTAAGGAAGAGAGTCACAAGTGGTGGGTTGATGCGAATCGCGCGAGAAAGGAGCTTGAAAGAAAAAAGGGTATCCCTATTGACGGGTTCTGACATCTGTTCAAGTTCAGTCATCGATGAATGAGCGTGGCGTTACGGCCAAGGTAGACGGTTAGACAGCAATGAATACATTCAATCAAGATGTAGAACCATACTAACGAGCTATACATTCATTCTGTTTGGTATCTATACTATTCAATGACGGAACTACCACCAATGCAGCTAATAACAACCAGGAACCCCTTAAAGACCCAACTCCAAACTCTCACAACAAGTGCCATCCAACGACTGTTTGCCCCCCTTGACGGTCTATGATGTGCATCTACATGCGCGTCCCGTTTTTGCCGATCTATCATAGATGAGTACATGGGCAGATGCATGCCTCTATCTTAGAATAAAGAAAAACACAGTATATCCCACCCCGAGCACCGTGATATGCTTTGATAAAACATTGAGATCAAATTAAGCAGAAAAGTAAAAAACAGAGACATCAATAATGCCCCAAAATGATTGGTATCTCAATGTCAGTACGCCAGGATATGTATTCTCTCATCTTGTCCATCCGTTCGGATCAGTGGTCACCCAAGAAACCTAATACTTTTTATATTTCTATGACGTCGTTAGCAAGCGTCTTACGTATCAGGACATATAGACTTACCTCTTCGATCCTCCGTCTGTTGTGCGGATCAATCGAGTTCGTTGCTCCCATCAGAGTCTGTCCGATTGCTCTCGTAACACCGACTGCTGGCCGGAAGATGATAGTTGGTGCTCGTTTCAGGACAGCCTTGGCGGCACCTGTAGCTGAAGAGCTTTCCATCACCTCGCCTGGAACAGCAATAATGGCGTCCCGTACAAGGTTCACATCTCTGGCAAGAGATCGATATCCGCCTCGAATTCCCGATATCACACCTGTAGGCTGGTCTGCATACAGGGAAATCTGTCTCTGGTCCTCGGCATCGAGATCATCCTCATCCCAACCTTCGTATACCTGCTGTGGATCTGAGAGCATGCCTTCAGCACCCTGCAAAGCGTATTGAGTACCAACAGCCAGCTTGGCGCCCAATTTCACCAGTTCAGTGCCTGTAGTACGAGCAAATGCCGTGGCGCCCTTAGAAATACTGCGAATGACACGTCCATCTTTCTTATATTCGCGAATGGGTACTTCGACAAGATCCTTGAATCCACTACCGACATTGACGATTGAACGGACAGGTGCGAGACCAGCTAGAATACCAGGAAGTTGATTTGCCTTAACATCAGGCATCCAGATATCATTCAGCGTCTTGCCGAGCTTGTCAAACCCGGAAATACCGTAAATAATGACATGGCGCAGAACCATTCTCGCTTCCTCAAGCACGATAAAGTTCATGAACTCGGTTGTATGTCCAGACCGTAGGCCTGCATAGTCCACTCGCTTGGGCTTAAAGTCAAGTTTCACTGGCACGTTGTTGACTTCAGCTCTCTGGAGGAAGGGTATATCGCTCTTGGAAGTGTGCACTGGGACTTGGTCGTCCTTGAACTCAAAGAACCGCGTGATAAAGTCAAGGGCATCCTGGTCAACGTGTAATCTGAGAGGTAGAAGAGTCGCCCGTAGCACGATCTCGGACGCCTCGAGCGATGGTTGTGGCTTGACATTGAGCAACTCCAGATGAACCATACTGGTGCCCATCTCTCGTTCTCCCATGTCTTGATCGTAAGTCGCAAACTTCTTCCACGTCGAGGTAGGGACATGATCAAAAATGTCAAGGTTGTTCACACGAACGTCGATACTGTTGAGTGTTTCACCAGAATTAGGTGGGAACACAAACAAATCCACGTCAACACCTTGCAGCTCAAAGGTAATCTTGTGGTGCTTGCTGCGCTTGAGTTTAAGTCGTTTCGACTTCGGTTGACGGGTGCGCGCTGTTCTGTTGGTCGCTGCAGTAAAGGCTGTGGTCGCAACGGATTCCGTCTCTGTCGCGTTGTCATTTAAGCCTTCATTGATGGCTCGGGATAGTTCCTGGGGATCGCGATTGGCCGGAATGCCAATGTAGATAGAGTTGAAAAGGAAATCTCCAATGGCTTCTTCGTCCTCCAACTCCTCTTCATAGACATGGACTTGACCAGCACGGGCTTGTCGTTCATACGCCTTGGCTTCAACGTCCTGAACGGCCTTTGTGATGACATCTCGTGTGTGAGACCAGTCGTAGCCATCAAAGAGATTCCATATGACATGAACATCTCTTACTGACACCTTGAGAGGACTGCGCTTCACAAAATCGCTCGGGGCTCTGTCGTAGCTGTTCTTTTTCGAGTTCCAGACCTTTGCCTTGCTATCCTTTGAGGCGCCTGGACCGTAATAATCTTCATGAATGACCAGGTCATCCGAATCCTCCAAAGGCTGATTCGCTGGTTCAAAACCAGTCAACAATACACCCTCGTTGGTATCTTTCATCTTGGGGCCGGTGGAACGGTGCGAGCTATGTGAGATGATGGAGCTGCTCGTAGCGTCGAATAGCTCCTCGGCGACTGGTTCCTCATCGTAAAATTGTGACTCAACCTGCAATGGGCTGTCCGTGTTGTAGTCGGCTTCGGAGCCACTGCCTGCCATCTCTTGAGCGCCAGCAAAGTCTTGATCGAAATCATACTCGCCTTCGGGTCGTCCGAAGGCTTCAGCAGATATGGATGCGAGTAGATCCTGCATAGGAACTACATCTGTCAGGTACTTGTTCTCTTTACTCGGCGGTGTTGGCGGTTTGAGAGCATTTGCCAAAGCGATCAAAGTCTGCGTCGAGTCTGCGCAGGTTTCCAGAACAAGGAGATCATCTTTGAGCTCAACATTAAGCTGCTTCTCTCCATCATCAAGTGCTTTGACATCGATCGTCACCTTGGCAGATGATATGTAGCAGATATCAACATATCCTCTCGCGCACATATCCGCTACTTGGCGAGATGTCGAAGACGAAGCGCGAGGTCTTTGTTGGACAGGTAAGTCGGTCGTTGTAAGCTCGGCGACATCGTCAATAAGTAGGATGGACGACTTGTTAATGGTAAAAACGGCATTCGTCTCCACGTCCTTGGGCAGCAATGCGACAAGGTGAGCATCTGTGAGTGCAATCACCATCTTGGAAGGCTGTCCCAGCGGATTGAGTCCTAGCAGACAGTCTCGAAATCCGATGTCAAGGGTCATTGGCTTTCCGCCCTTGGCCTTATCTGAAGGAGAGCTAGGCTGCCCAGCTAAGGCATGGTGTGCTTGGTCGCCCAAGTTTGCTACCGAAGCAGCAAGACTGGCTTCAAAGTCCTGAGGTGTTGCATCGTCTCCAAGTTCCAAGATATCCATGATGGTAGGCACACGGTACTCGATGCATAGATCTTGCATCTTCAACTTGATTACTGGCTCCATCTCATCGCCAATCATCCGCGCCATCAAAACAGGACCTCGGAGCGAAATTTCCCTAGTACCATATGCCGATGTGCTAACCAGCTCCTCTGATTTGTTTCTCTTCAATGAGACATCGTACACAGCTATAGCGACCAGTGAGGGGATGGTGATATGGCCGACATGAAGATCCTTGATGTCCGCACCAAGATGACCCAGCTTGCCACCAAAGTCTACGCTCAAGGCGACCTTTTTAATCTTCCCCAGGGTCAACAAGCCAGGGCGATCATCCTCGGGTAGATACTTGGCAACAGTGGAAAGTTTGGCGATGTCCTCCCCAAGGTTTGGTAGGATGGAGAGTTGTGTCATGTTTTGCACGCGAACGTTCACTGCATCAACCGAAAGCCTTAAGACGGATCCCTTCTTACGTTGGCGCAGCAGTGTGTCAACCATGATCTCGTCGTTTTCGCCATCGAATTGGTGCTTTGAAGGGATGATGAGCTCTAGAAGTTTCTCAAGGTCCGAATCCTGAGGGGTTGTCAGAAAGTCGACTCTGACAGTGCTGATCTCGGTATTAATTGCTGGATCGGCTGTGGTGTTCTTCAAGTAAGGTCCTGATATTCGCATCATACTGCAAGCCATGCCTACGCCTTCATCTCGGCTGACGACCTTGATAGCGCTTGTCTCTGCGGTCATGCTGCAATCTTTGCCGATGAGTTCCACCCAGGATCCTCCGATTCGAAGGTTGATTTTGTTTTCCGAAGACGCAGACTTGTCAGCTGGATCAATTGGCGTATCAAAACGAACCCCTCTAGGCTTCTGTTGTGAAAGCGCAGCTGGCTTGGGAGTTGGCGCAGGGCTCGAGGCAATCGACGCACTCATATTAAGGAAACTGCTTAGACCACCAAACCAGCTAAAGGTTTCGTCGAGCCGTCGTAAATCAAGTTGGAAGATGAGAGGCAATGTTTCGACCTCTGTTTTGGTATTGCCGTTTGATTGGACAATCTTGATCCCAACGTCAGAGCCGGTGGACAGAAAAGTATCTCTGACAGATGTGCTCATCGGCTTGCCGCTGTCAAAAGATATGATATCGCCGTTTGCATATCCGAAGCGGAACTTCTGCAGGTCTATCTTGGTCAAGATAGCTGATTGCGTCGCCAACTTCCCTCGAGTGACAGGTCCTGATGCTACTTCGGTCTGAGAGATGGATATCGTCAGGTTTTGCAAAGTAGTGTTGAGAAGTACCTCCTGATCAAAAATGAATGCGGATGGATCCATATAACGCTCAGGTGTATCCGAAACCCCGCCCAAGCGATTAACAAAGTCAAGTTTGATCTCCTCGAGCGTTATCTTGACACTGGGTGTTTTCTTGTTATCCGTCTCCTGCTTGTCCTCTTCAGCTGGAGGTGGCTTCTTGTCTTTGACAGCATCTAGCAGTTTCCCAACAACCATAGCAAGCAAGAAGCCTAGGGAGGCGTCGAAGCGAAGATTGATAGGAGAGAGATTTACTTCTAGAGTGTCGTCGACGTCCGAAGCACCCTGCGAAGGATTCTGCTGGCGTGTAGGTGCAGCCCCATGCATTGAGAAAGCTCCCGGCGCTTGTGGGTACGCTGATTGCCCCAAAGACTGCGACAACTGGGCTATAGACTCGGGTGACGCAGGCTGAACGTGCAGATGCTGATGCTGTGATGGTATATATATCGAGATAGTCTTGAGATTAAGAATCTCCTTGACCAGGCGTGTCGGGCCCTTGGGGGTAGAAACATCATCCTGCTGTTTAGGAGGCGCGCTCGAGTTCTCGGGTTCGACATCAGTAAGGCAAGCCCTGGAGAAAGCAGGCTCCGAGGATTCGCTATCTGACGCGTAGGCTGATGCCGCTAGATCCTCATTCCGTAAAGTCGAGCGTCTCAAGGACACTGATGGTGCTAGATGTTTTTCGGGGGGCGCTTCATCGTCGTCGTCATCACCCCAAGCGCCTGGCATGAATGTCTGGTTTCCTTGTTCTTCGTCCACAGTAACTGGAACCTCTTGCGGAGGAGGACTCGAGGGTTTGATGTCGGGAATTACAGGCTCGACTGGTTCCTGTACATCAGTTTCCACATCTGGTGTTATTGGCTCGACTGGTTCAGCTAGCTGTTCGACGCTACTAGCCGGCTCGTCCTGTAGTTTTGGTGACGGAGAACTGGGATGAGAAGAAGTTGGCGATAAAGCGTCTCTAGATTGGGCATTAGTTTGTGAAAAGGCACTCATGTACATGCTCTCCGCGTCCTCATGTGTATACATGTGAGACTGCGCCAGATCCTCGGCTGACCTAGCGCCAAAGCTCTCACTCGACGAAGACCGACTAAGATTCTCATTTTGTATATGAGATCCGGAAACCTCCTGGTTAAGTTGCGTCGGAGATTCGAGGGTTGGGGCAGACCGGACTTCACGCTCGACACTTGCCCACTGAGGTCTCTCGTTTTCTAAAGTAGTGGAATGAGAACCATGCTCGGCAGGGAGCATGGTTGAGTGGAATAAGGGCTCGTCATTAGGCCCGCTATGGAAGTCGTGATACATCGAGGCTCGTGGAGTCGCTGGGCTGTCTTCCCCGTCATCTTCCTGGGGCCTCGAGAACTCGTAAGGAATCCCAAGTGCGTCTTCACTATCACCTAGAGGATAATCATGCTCCGCGGGTTCATGATCAGTGAAATAATCTTCTGTAAAGCTCTGCTGCGAAGAAGCCAGAGGATCTGTGTGTCGCAAGCTTTGATTTGATGAGCTCAAAGATTGTCGGTCGATACTGTGTTGGGATGAAGAGACGGGTTCCTCTCGTTCAAGACTTTGATGTGAAGAGACTCTCAGTTCATCGTGTCGAAGGCTTTCTTGCGACGATTCTACAGATTCCTCATGAAGACTGCTCAATGATAACGTGGTGGCCTGGCGAGATGGTGGATTCCTGGTCATAGCTGGGGAAGATGCAAGAGATGGCGATGCCACCGAAGGAGATCTCACCAAGGCGGAAAAGACATTCGCTTCGGATATGAGGTATGCCCGCACGTTGGACAATGAGACGTGTCGCTTGCCCTCCTTGGGCACAATGGTGGGAGTTCCATCGTCATCATATGAGCGAGTGGTAACGCCTTCAACGTCAATGCTCTCAAGCGCAACTTGGAATGAAACAATCTCAGTCGTGGTCGAGTTCGGCTCGACAGGTACCTCGACGTCAAGTTGGAAGTTTACACCCTTTATTCTGACCTGCATGCGGTCAACGATTCCCTGTAAGAAGTCGGCCAAAAAAGCAGGGAGAGAGAGGGACTGGCCGGTCCCATATGCCAAATCGTCTTCGCTGCCATCGTCACTCATAGACACCGAAGCGCCAAGGTCCTGGGTTTCGGCCGCTAAGGCATCTTCAAGTCGCCGGCGCTCTGACCTGGGTTGTGTTTCGAGAAACGACTGAGCTAGATCGACAGTATTCGGGACAGCGGCGGCCTCCTCCGGTGTCTTTGTTCCCGGCGAACGGCTCGGCTTGGGCTCCGTGCCAAGTACTTGCAGCGCAATATCGACGCCATCGACCTCGACTATTATAGGACTTGTGTAAAAGTCCATCGGGATTGTGATTCGCAGAAGCAAAACCTTTGCTTTTTGTAACTTGAATGTCTCGGGGAGCTGTAGCAGCTTGTTGAGTTTCTATGATGCGACATCAGCCTCCAATTCCGAGTGTTAATGATATGGCTATTGAACCCACCTTGAGCTTAATTCCGACATCACGAAACTCAAGGATAGTGTTCCTTCCCAGCGCCAAGTCTAGATTATCCATATCAAGGGCTTCGGCGTCGAGAAGTTCCAGCCGGGACAAGGCATACCGGAGCAGCCTCTTGGGCATGGAGGAGCTCTGGAACGACTGAAAGAGGGTCGCCATGATGTCGTCGTCGAGGAGGATCGAATCGGTTACGACGTGGCGATAGCTTCCGGTGCAGCTCTAAGAGGGGATGAAAGAAGAGAAAGGACAAAAAGCAACGGCAGTCACCGGCGTGCAAGTCGTCGATATGTATCGTCGGCGTCTATCGGTGGGCAGCTTGAGGACCCCGGCGATAGGCGGGGCCGTAGGACATGTTTAGAGGCAACGGGATGCCATGAGATGAATGCGGGGGAGAAATCGAAAGTTGTCGATGTTCAAGGGAGAAGAAAAGCAAGAATTAGGTTGAGGTTTGAGATGCAAATTGTGGCCGAAGGCAGCAGGCCGAAAGGCTAAATTAAGAAAGAGTGGTGTAGTGGTAGAGATGCGAGGCACTTCCCAAAGAGTCGGATCACCGTCGACAGCGTCACACAGTCATGCATGCCTGGGCTGCCTGCCGGGGTATGGGTATGGGTATGGCTGAGGCGGCAACGCGGGCGGGCAAGTGGGGGAGATAGGGAGGTACCTCGAGGGCCTACAGGCGGTAGTTGGCCCCTAAAGTACCGCTGGACCCTGCCCGTCCTCACTCCCTGGGCTGGTGGACACTGGGTTATCGCTCCCCGCCACTAGAATCATGAGGCTCGTGACTCAATTTCAAGGGTGCTTTGGAGCAAAGATGACGGTATCCAAGGGCTTCTTAGGGGGAGGCGTCACTTGACCTGGGAGTTGCGCTGTTAGCGGGTGATACGAGTCGTGCAGCCCCTAACTCGGTCAAAGCAATACCTTCGACTCATTCGGGACGGCGACACCATCAGCTTCAACTGCCATGTGGTGGTCGCGTCATGGATATCACAGTACATATATGCAGTCACTTTATTCGAGGTGAGCGTGTTTGGTTCTTTTGCTGCTGTGGGTTTGGGCTGCTCTCTATGGAGTAAGTGAACTTGGGTTGCAACTCCAAATGATACCATCGTCGATCACTTAGCATCACCTCGATAAACTGAGACAGCAACACATTCACAAGCAGATCACGCGAGAAATTATCATATAAACCTGCTCCTGTCATCTATGTATGTAATTGAGGAAAATCACATGAGACTGAGGACAAATGACGATATCTCTTCCCTCATCTTGAGCATAACAATGACTTCTTCCCTCTCACTTAGCCCGTCCATACACCTCCGCTATCCTTCTACCAACCGACTCACCGCTCCAATACGCTCCAGTTGCCGTGCCCAAGCCCACGAACGGTGCCGTATGTTCACCTGCCAGCCACAGCCCGTGATCTGGTAGACCCTCTCGCATTGTTCGAATGTCCGTATCGCCCTCTTCAAGACCAACCTGAAAGTTGCTATAACTTCCAAACCCAGAGAGCTCATCGTGGAGCCAGTCCGTCGCCATGAAGCCAGAAGGTTTGCAGTCGGGATCACTGTCCGAATAGTGCGGCAGCCGAGAGTAGTAGGGTTTGAAGAAGTTGAGCAGAAACTCATCCTTCTTCTGCGCATCTGTCAACTTGGCTAGCTCGCCCGTAATGTACTGTGATTGCTCGCCATACGTGTAAAACAGAAGCGTAGGATGCGATACTTCTGGACCGAGGCTAGCAAGTTCTACGACCTCTTGATTCCACCTCTTTGGATTCAGATCAGGAACGTAGTTTGGAGAGAGCCATTGAACAAAGCCCTCGGCTTTTCGGTCATCGCCTTTGCGTTCAAGCCAGTAGGCCTTGGGGAAAGTGATATAAACCTTTTCGAGGCATCCGTAACCGATGGCATCGATTGCTCTGGTCATTCGAGCCGGTAACGCAGGTTCGAAAGCATCCAAGTTCCGTTTTAACCATCCGAGAGGTGCCGTGACGACAACTTCATCAAATTCGAGTGTTTGTCCACTTTGGGTTCGGACTTTGGCTTTTTCTTCCAGGTCTGTTCGGTAGGATATTCTTTCCACATTGGTTTGGAACTTGATCTCAGCGCCTTCGAGGGCAGGTTTCGCGATCTCATCAAGAACCTTCTTATAGGTGCCAGAACAGAACAGATTCTCTGGAAGCAGTCAGCCCAGTGCTTCAATAAGGCAAACTGTTTTCACATACCCCCTTCAATGCATTCCTCCAACCAAAAGAACTTGAGACTTTGCCTGTATATAGGGCTTCCAACAAAGGCACCCCACAGCTCAGATACTTGCATCACGATGTTTCGTTTTCTTTCGTAATCAGCCTCAGTATCAGGAATCTTCTCGGCTACCTTCTGAAGAAAGAAGTCATGCAGACTTTGTTTAGGATCAATGTCCTGCGAAGAATTGTTGGAATGCTTGAAGGCGTCTTGGACAATATCCCACATGATATCTGAATACTTCTCGCCTTCTCTGAGCGAGAAAAGCTCGCCGGACTCGTCGAATACGCAGGAAGTTGACTCCCAGTCGCCAACAGCAGTATTTGTCTGCTTAGCTATGTCCAGCATGGGATTATCCTTGGTGCCATGTATCCAGTTAGGCCCAACGTCGGCCAAGTGACCATTGGGAAGCACTTCCTGGTGCAAGCGGCCACCAACTCGATTACGGCCTTCGATAATGGTAACCTTGAACCCATTTTGGAGGAGGATGTCTGCGCATCGGAGGCCGGCGAGACCGGCACCAACCACACCAACGTGCGGTTTTGAGGTAAGGTCACCTTTCCTGCGCTGTGAGTTTACATATCAGCTTTGCTTATAGAACATATGATAAGTCGATGAGCAGAATTATAGTAGTCTCAAACTACCTACCACAAGTGGCGCAAATAGAGTGAAACAGGGGGCAGATGAATTAAGATTTATAGATTCTCATACCTGTTTGAAGCTGTCCATGGTAACAAAGTTTCTCAAATGTTTATCCTGATCAAAGCCGACTCGAGTATGCGGGCGGGTTGACCAAAGATCTTGATAGATCTTGGAAGTATTTCTGGCGGCAGGACTAGTGCAACATATCGAGTGAGCATCCATGTTGAAGACCTGATTTAACTATTGGCCGAAAAGTGTACGTGTGGTGGAAGGCTTGAATGATTGCAACAGATTGGGTGTTCAACTGGACTTCCAGTAGCAGAGAGGATCGAGATAGGCAGACAAGCAACAAGTTCTGATAGGGCAGGGGTATACAATATCAACCTGGGCTTTGTTGGAAGTTGAGCCAAAGCTTTCAAGTTGGACGACAAGGTCGGTCACCTGGTGTCAAATTTGGGTTAGCTTTGGCTCTCAAAGTTCCGTAGAAATGACAACTCGAAATGGGCTAGATACTGTGATTATGACGATCACGGGGAGAGCTATCAACCACTGGGTGAGGGGAGTAAAAGAGCGTGTGGTGTCTCGGGAGTGTTAGCTCCTGTAATGCTTGGACGGAGGCAGCCCTCAACAAATTGAAGGCCAACGAATGCCCAGTCCCCAAGATAAAAGAATAAACACCAAGTAAAAGTTGTGACCAACATCAAAGCGGTCGAGGCCGTTGGAAGCCAACAGCAAGCGGGCGCAGGGGCAGACGGCGCCATCAACGCCTCTATACTCTAGCATAAGCCATTCTTGGAGCAATGCCACCGATAAGGAGCCTCGGCAAGAAGCGGAAGAGCAAGTGAGGCGAGCGAGCTGGATATAATCCCCAGCATGCGCATGGTTGTCTCAAAGAAATGGTGCCAATAGCCAAGCCAATGGCGATGCTGAAGAGATGCTCATGGGAACAGGAGGATAAGGCAAGGGGTGTTGTTTGTCAGATAGGCCCCTCAAAGGGCCATTCCAGATGCACAACCAGACCAAGCCATGCATCGCTTATTTAGGAAGTGGCTTTTTATAAGATTCGGACTTGGACCTATGAACCTTGGCGCAAGCCATACAAGTTCATGGTAAACTGAAGGCAAAAGCGAAGGAGTTGAATGAAAAGTAAACAAAGAGATACCTACTGTACTGAGAACGAATATTGAGATCGTAAATAAGACACGGCTGAACAAAGAGAATGCCGCATAACTCCTTCAAGAGTCTCAGAGTATCTGTCGAGATAGAGCCATAGGGAAAAGATCACAGCCGCTTGACCAAGGGCTGTTATCGGCTTCTAGCGGCGTGGGGCGTATGAGTAAGCGCAAGCCATGATGCTTCAATGGTGTAAGCGAAAATGCTGCTGCGCTTCCGGTTTGGCAATCATGTTTCTTTAGATGATGGAAGGGGAGTTATAAAACTACCGAGATTACACGAGCATAGTCTCACCACAAAGAAACAAAACCTAGGGCGTACTAACCGACTGGTTCAGGCTGGTCGACAACAGGAAACGAGGTCGTCAGACGGTTCGACAAGGGATTGGATTCATTGCACTGGATGTTAAGCACAAGTTCGCTTAAAGGTAAACAAGTAAGAAGCAGACATTTTAAGTCCTGACATGGCAAGATTGCCTATATTTCGCGAGCATAATACGTGCAAGGGCAGCTTTGTCCTGGCAAGCTTATGCCACTGAGAAAAGCAAGACTTGAAAGGAGATTTCAGCATAGTGACCTTAAACTTAGGATTGATAAAGTTTGACATGGACAGATAACCTCATAAAATATCAAGATCTGCTGCTACTATACCGAGGAAATGATTCGACAGCAAAATCATGGTCATGTCCTGCTCCAAGGTCCATCATGTGCAAATCTATCGGCCCCTCCCCCGCAAAATGGAAGTGAAGCCGCCCGTGACAGCCAATGAGTGCCTTCGTATTACACCGTCATGGCTCGGGAGACCCACTTAGTCGGTACCGAGGCTCAAGCAGCGATCTGACAATACGCAGTAGGTATCCGGGGGAACGATTAAATCTGGGGGAGGAAAACTACCAAAATCTGGGCCAGATCCTTTCATCTTTCCTTTCATCTTGTTCCTCTCCCTTCGTTTCATCCCCAAAGTTGCGAGAATACCCTCCAGAGTCATCATGAGCCCTCCTACAGACACCTTCTCCCGCGAGGAGGTCCGCTCCCATACAACAGAAGACTCCCTCTGGTGCATCATTGATAGCACAGTCTACGATCTGACCGACTTCGTCGACGCTCATCCTGGTGGTGAACATGTCCTGCGTCAAGTGGCCGGCCAAGATGCCACGACCGCCTTCTACAACCTGCACCGTCATGAGGTCCTCGCAAGATACAAGGACCTTGCTATCGGTACCGTCGAGGGAGAGAAGCCCGAGGTCATCACACCGCAGCCCGGCGACCTCAGCAAGGTACCCTACGCCGAGCCCCTGTGGCTCTCGCCGCCTTTCCGCTCGCCCTACTACAACGACAGCCACAAGCGACTACAGCGCAAGCTCAGGGAGTTTGTCGACAGCGAGTTGTACGCTGAGGCCCAGGAGTGCGAAGCGACAGGGCGCTACATCAGCCAGAAGATGATTGATCGCATGAGCGAGCTCGGAATCCTGCATATGCGTCTTGGACCCGGAAAGCATCTACACGGTGTCAACCTTATGGGCGGCGCCGTCAAGGGCGAGGAGTTCGACTACTTCCACGACTTGATCGTAGGACAGGAGCTGGCACGAGCCATGGCACGAGGATTCGCGGACGGAAACATGGCAGGCATGACTATCGGCTTGACAGCAGTCCTTCAGTTCGCTCGCGACGAGGCTTGGAAGAAGAAGATCGCCGACGAGGTCTTTAGCGGCAAGAAGAAGATCTGCCTCGCCATCACTGAGGCGTTTGCTGGCTCCGACGTCGCTGGACTGCGCACGACTGCTGAGAAGACACCCGACGGCAAGCACTATGTAAGTTGAGGACTAGGATTCAGGATAAGGATTGAAGAACTAACGAAACTAGATCATCAACGGAACCAAGAAGTGGATCACCAACGGCTGCTGGTCTGACTACTTTGTCACTGGCGCGCGGACGGACAAGGGCCTCAGTGTGTTCCTTATTGAGCGCGGCGAAGGCGTCGAGACCAAGCAGATCAAGACATCATACTCTACCACCGCTGGCACAGCTTACGTGACATTCGACAATGTCAAGGTCCCGGCTGAAAACATGCTGGGCCAGGAGAACAAGGGTATCCAAGTCATCCTCAGCAACTTCAACCACGAGCGATGGACAATGGTTTGTAAGTCTAACCTAACATACACATCACCCTTCACCATTGAGATCAGGGCTAACGTATCACCAATAGGCGGAAGTCTTCGTCTGTCGAGGTCCATCGTGGAGGAGTGTCTCAAATGGAGCAACCAACGCCAAGTCTTTGGCAAGTCATTGATCGACCAGCCCGTCATCCGTCAAAAGTGAGTTCCCCCAGGTACATGACATCAAGCTTCAGACCTAACATCTTCCCAGACTCGCCAAGATGATCGCCCTCGTCGAAGCCAACCAGTCATGGCTCGAGACCGTCACCTACCAAATGTGCCATATGCCCTACAAGCAGCAAGCACAGCACCTCGCAGGCCCCATCGGTCTGCTCAAGATGAGTGCGACCCGCGCCGCTCACGAGATTGCCGATGAGTCTGTACAGATCTGGGGTGGCCGTGGTATCACACAGACGGGAATGGGCAAGTTTATCGAGATGTTCCACCGGACATACAAGTTTGATGCCATTCTTGGTGGTGCTGAGGAGGTCTTGGGAGATCTCGGTGTGAGACAGGCCATGCGTAGCTTCCCCAAGGCCAGGTTGTAAGATTAGTGATAGTATACTATATTAGGCGGTTTTCTTAGAGTTTATATTATTGTAAGCCATCTGTATCTGAACTGTAAATCTCCATGTTGTTTTCATTGCGTACGTTCATTATATGCAATTTCTTATCAAACATGCTATTTTGCTGACCATGCCAATGGTTTACGGCTCGATAGAAACACCCTTACCAACTACATGGCTCATGATTGATCTTGACTTCTATAGATATCTCTTGGTCTGCCATAATGGAATATGTTAGGAGTCGAGAAGAAAAGACCTCGGTGACGCCACTCTCATTCTAGCACAAAGCTTGGAACCAAGAAATCTAATTTAGAGCATATAACAAATCAAAACAAGACAATTGTGAAGCAAGGAAGGGAAATGTCAATACACTGCGCCTTCTGATTTATTCAGAGCTGTTACTAGGTCAGCTACTTGATAGACTAACACCACGATTGCTACTCTATACACAACACGAGCTGTCTCTGATATATTGTGGACGATAATGGTAAAAGGGATTCCTTGGCTTGGTCTATTTATTCAACATGCTTCTTTCAAGTTATATCAAGTTACTTAGACTCTTTTCAATACTCCAAGACTGGGTTGAGGCCATTACTACTCGAGTCACTTGCTCCAATAAACCGTTACCTGCTTGTTTCTACGACACATTCTTCCGAGCTCAACTCTTCATATTATGTAACCTGTGAACTACTTACATCCCTTGTAACGCCTATTCTATACTTTGAAAGAGTATGTAGTTTCTTAATCAACCGACGCTTTTCTCCTTGCCAAGTGTCAATACAGAGGTACTAGGAATTGCGAGCTGCATGTAGCAAGGTTGGCATCCATTTTTCACAGACATCGAACAGAATTACCATTTATTATAACCTCTAAGTATAAGCAAACACTACCAAGAACTTATAGCGTAGGCTGGGCAAGGCCAAATACTTTAATTTCAAAAGAAAAGCAGATATCGAGTATTAGTCTTATCATGCTTCGGGCTTTAATTCCACTAGATTTTTTAAACGATTAAGTAGACTGTCTTCTCTCCAACTCCTTTCCTCGCATGCTTTCATTATTTGCTTAAGAAAACTAGTCAGATATAGAGATGTTCTGTATTATGTACTACAAATAGACTACAGCTTCAACATCGTTAGGTTCGTCGTGGTAAACCCATTACTTTAAATATTACCGATAGAACTCGTACTCCTTACTAGCCACAGATATTCTTCTATATTAGTACTAGATAGTGAGGAGCAAGTTGTGTCGTCAGCCCAGGACAACAATGTGATACGAAAAGGTACCACAACTATTGAAACTCAACTTTCACTGCAGTAGAGTCATGGACTGTCATTCATTATAGATCTGATTCCTTTTCCAAATAAGCTGCTCCTGAGATGCTAGACAACACGGACCAAAATCCTCACGAAGCTGCTCAAGTTGACCTAATACAAAACAAATAGCCATATCCACTTGACAACTTGATTATTTTCCAAGCCTACTTTTGAATATATATAGATTTTACCCAAAAGACATATTGTCACACTTACCCAAGTATTACAATCTAATGATAAACTTACCACACCTACATTCCTCATAGTTTTTCAGGTCTGACATGAACCTCTCTGTAAGTCGACTAGGTCCCTGGAGAAACTAGCACTTAGGACCATAGGGCCCGAGAGCTTGATAAGACATCTGTCTGGACCTATTGAAGCCCTATCCCCGGATTGGCCTTGTTCAAATTGGCTGCTCTAAGCTTTGGTTTCAGCCATTTGCGAAAACAACCAAGAGATACCTCAAGACTCGACTCAGGAGCGAATCTCACTCTGATATATCCATACCAACGTTCAGTGATATGAACTGTAAGCCCAGAGTAGTCGCTGTGCACCCAACCTTCTGTCGAGTTTAGTGGTGGTTGCGCAGGTCTTTTAGCCTGGGATACGATCCTGCATCAGTGACTGGATGCTATTCAGTCATCCAGAGCAAAGTGATGTCCGCCCAAGCGGCCCAATACCAAGCAATACCATGACTTATGGGTAGCAGGCGAGCTCTGCTCAAACTACCCAAAGTCCATCTTCTAAATCTCAATCTTCAGTCTTTGGCCTACACCTCCGCTTCCGCTATTAACGCAGAGCGGTGGTCGGCAATATCGAAACACACAGTCACACCAGGTTGAAGCTTCCACAGCGTCGGGATCAACACATTTCATCTCGACTTGACTACCAAAGGAGCACACCCAGCTCTCTTAGCCCGGGCTCTCCACCAGCAGCAAGTCACCAGGACGCCAGAGGCGCCGAGAAACATTGCTTGCAAGCCACCAGATATTTCTTTTGAACTCGCCACTCCCCACCCGTCACCATCCGTCTCTCAAAGTTGAGCCGTTTTCATGGTCGTAGTCGTTCGTTCGTTGCGTGACGAAATCCAATGCTGATATGTTCCAATCAAAGCTGGGCACCGCCAGCCGTCGTCGAGATTCGCGCACGTTTTTGTTTTGTGAGCCGCCATTCTGCCGTGATGATCATTAAAGTCGTGCGAATTGAACTTTTGCCAAAGATGCCGTAAGAGAACTAGGAAATAAATCGTCCGTGGGTATCAAGCCACACCACGTCAACCTCGTCTCAGTTACACTACTGAGAAACGAGTTCGCCATTTTAGTTGTTAGGGCACTGGGCCTGGACGTGTCCGGCTTGCTGGCACTTGTAGCAAATCTTCTCGCCACCAGCGGACTCCTTGGGGCAGTCACGGGAGTAGTGACCAGACTCGCCGCAGTTGTAGCACTTCATGCCGTTGACACACTCGCCTGTTTCTTCGTTAGCCAAGTCAAAGTACCTTCAGAGAGATGGGGACCTTACGAGACATGTGGCCGTAGCCACCGCAAGAGTAGCAGGTCTTGCCGGCACCACCACCGAAGCCGCCGCCGCCATAGTTGTTACCGAAAGACGACTTGTTGCAGTTGCGGGCAATGTGGCCGATCTCGCCACACTAAAGTCCAGTTAGATAAGGTGCATAACTGGGAGAGGATAGGAAGCTTGCCTTGTAGCACTCGGTAGCCTGGCCGCTGCCACCGCTCATGGGGCAGTCACGGGAGATGTGGCCGGGCTGGCCACACTTGTAGCAGGACTTGTTGTCCTTCATGGGCTCAGTGCAGTCACGGCCTGTATCATGAGTTAGCACATGTCATGAATAGGTAGAAGGGAAGCTTACTCATGTGGCCCTCGCCTGATAGTGAGGTATGTCAGTCTGTAGAGTTCAAACACAAGGTGCAAAACGGGTTTGGCTTACCACCGCAGTTGTAGCTGAGACCTCAGTTAGCAAAAGCAATATGTGATCAAGTTTGAGAGAGCACTTACCACTTAGCGGGACCCTTAGTAGGGCAGTCACGGGCCTAAATGAAACAGTGAGCATATTGAACAGAGCTGAGACACGAAGGCACGCGTCGTACCTGGTGGCCGGTAGAACCGCCTAAAAGCCATGTTAGTATACATTCGAAGCGTAAAATGAAATGTATGAGAATGAAGAACACGTGAGCTCCCTGGCCATGACTGAGAGAGGCCAAAAAAACGTCGGCGCCGCAGTGAGGGAATGGCACGAGACCAGTTAAGCCATGGCAATAAGACGCCAAGGAGAGAGCCACAAGACTAGTCTCAGAGTTAAAGCATCCCTGCATGACTCTGAATGGCTCCCAGAGAACAAAACAGGCGCGGGAGCTTGTACTGGGCTGTAAAATGTGTTTGGGGGCGATGACGGAGGCGAGCAAGAAGTAAGGGAGAAAGAGGTGAGAAGATCAGACTTACAAGAGTAGCAAGCGCCACGGGGCTGCTGAGGCTGCTGAGAGTAATCCATTCTGAACAGTTGGGAGGAGGTAGTGTAAAAAGATTTCTGAGTTCGAGTTAGTTGAAGAACGAAAGTCGACTCAAGTGCCTGTGTTGGTGTTTTTAAAGTAGAGGATGAGCTAGCGCGGTCACCCGCCCCCGAGATCCGATAGAGGCAAGAGATTGGCGAGGGGTTGATGAGTGGTGACGGAGGAGGGGGAGGAGAAATTGGAAGCTCTGTTGCGAGGGCGAGAAGCGGGTTTTCTTGCTCAGGAGAGTGGGAAAGAGGGGAGAGGTGATTCCAGAGGGTGCAAAGAGTGCTCAAGTTTTCAATTGAAGCTGTAGCAAGGTTCAGGCAGTGAATAACTGTGAATAACGGCCGTCCTCCAGTCACTGACAGTAGGTTTTTGAACCCACTCGCCAACCAACGCCGCGGCAGCTGAAAGTGGTAGGCGGGGGCGGGGTGCAGAGATTTCCCAGGTGATTTTCTTGGAAGGTTTTCTCAAGCGAGAGTTGGACAAAGGCGACGGCCGAGAGAAGACCATTGCAAAGTAGAGAGAGGGTGTTGTATGTGAACGCAACAGAAGGGAAGCGCTTACCGGTGTAGAGAGTCGTTTGCGGGAGTGCAAAGAAAGACAATGGTTCCAAGGGAGGATATTGGAAGAAAAGGTCGTTTCGTTGTGATGTGCGAGAGAGAGAATCAAAAGCTCCAATGGCCGGGGGTTTTGACGCGCTTTGACGGGCTGAGCTTTTGCTAATCCAGTGCGGTGCGGGTCTAGCTAGGTGCAGTTGATGTACCTGAAGAGTGGCCCAGCTCAGTGCATTTACAAGCCCACAGTGGAGGGTCTAGGCTCGCTTACAGGGCACAAATCGTTGGCCATCCTGCTGCAGCTGGTCCCTTGCAGCGCATGCCTACAGTAGCATCCATCGTGAGTTGGATCTGGCACTGTGCAATCACCCGACCATGGGTTGATTTCCATGGTCAAGATCTGTCTGTACCCGAGAGAAAGACTCGGATGTATTAATTTGACATTGTGTATGGTAGGTAAGGTATTGGGCTTACCTGCTGCAAGCCTCGACGTCCTCGAGCGAAACGGCCTGATGCGGTGTCAGTATCACAAGGGTTTTATACTCAGTGTCGTCTGAGTTGGCGGTTTCACTACGTCCATGGACTTTTGTTTCTTGGGTTACTCGAGCCCTGTTGAGGTTGTACAAAGATGATGCAACACTCCATAATCGGCGTTTAGATGGTCTGAATAGGCTATCATTTAGCGTGGATCTCTTCAAAATGATGGAAGAGGTCTCTTTGGAGGCCGGTGTGTGCAGCAAACCGCACTCTCAGAGGAGCACAGGCGTACCTAGACAACAGTCAGCTTGTCTAGAAGCAAACGCCAAGACACAACAAAATAAGAGCTTTTTCTCGTTGACAGTTTGCTCTAACCTCTACCCAGCCTCTCAATACACCAAAACCAAAGTTGCTGACTGACCTCACATCGCTGTAACGTGATAAAATGCAGTTGCCCTAACCATGCACAATCAAGCGAGATCTCCAAGCAAGCGAAGCGGCGTATCCGCACGGATGGGGCATAGCGGGGGCACTAGCTGCTTAAGGATTAGTATAGGAAGCTAATCGTTCCAACTTCCAGGCAAGGTTGGCTAAAGTAGCAATCGTAACATCAACAGCTTTATATCGCGAGGAAACGACTTGTTTGCTGCATATATGTCATGGTAAACTTCTCCGAGTACCTGACATCGTCCAGAGCTAAATTGCTTCGATAGTATTGCCTCTTCTCTAGGGAAGTCTGCCAAGCGATGTACTACACCAGTATATCAACCACAGCTGTATTGATAACTTGTTACCTCGGCGCTCAAAACTTGCCATGAACGGAACTCTCCTCGGAGCAGATGACATGGCTTCTTTGGCGCTTTCCAAAGTCGTCACTCGTGCGCATACTCAGCATGCTGTACGACCTGGTAATCGGAGAATTGCACTTACTTGGTAACCGTGTGGGACGTAACACCTGAGCTGAGCGCGGTCGTGTGACATCGCCTGTTAGCCTTATCAAAACGACATAATTCAGCGGTCAGTCTTGTTGACTTGTACCAGATAGCGAAATCGAATGATTCTTTCCTGAGGAACGGGGCTTGCAGAGCAGTAATATTGGCTGAACTGCCAGCGCAAATATCCGCCGACGGCACACGCTGCTGTAGGACGTGATTACGCCTATTGCTTGTTTATTAAAACCATTTTATTATATATAAAAAGTTGGTGTTTAAACGTTCTGCAAATATTACCACATATTTATTTATAATATGCTGCGGCATCAGAGGGAGCAGACCAGAAGCCTGTTCGTCGAAAGCATTGGGCAAAGACACGCTTTTATATGGACAGTAATACATCCTTCTTCTTGAATACTTGAACATTGTTAGTATTAATTCCATTATTTTGGAAACTTGACTGACTCGGGGACAACCATAAGAGCGTCCGTGTTTCTTTCTAGCCCTGGATAGCTTCATATCAAACTCAAGGCTGTCGAATAATGAATATATATCCATGTTATACAGAGCATGAAGGAAAATGCTGAGAAAATATGTAACTAAGTATAAAACAGATCTTCCATCATATAGAGCTTAATGTGTCCGCCTTCGATGTGACTTGACCCCAAACAAATCAAACACCCAGAACCAGCTGGGAATGTTCACATCCGCAGACCGTTAGTTGACTTTTTTTGACTTATAAGTTTCCATACTCATACAGTTACAACAAAAAATGCATATATCTCCTTCTAGTTTTTCACACCCAGGTACTATCTGCGTTTTCCTCAGACAAAGACTGAACTAGAAACTCGTCATCAAAAAGCTCTTCCGCTGACGGCCTTTCCTCTGGCAGCCATCGAAGTATCTTGCGAGCCAAAGCAATCAATAACTCTTTTTCCTGACCCTTTAGGCGCTTCTCTCTCATATGAAAACTCTGATCAGGTATCGGTGTAGAAGCGATCCAGTTGCCTAGGAAATGTCAGTCTGCCAATATCAAATGAAGATAGGGGCACAAGGTGTATGGAACGAACCTTCTGCATCCCAGTAAAAATTATATTTTTGGTACCTCTCCAAGAACCGCTTCGGTGGCGGTCCCATGAGGGAAACCATCTCAGCGAGGTGTTGTTCGTCGTTGAGATAACCATCTTTGACCGCGTAGAACAGACGGCCTCCTTCGAACAGATCCCATATCTAAACGTTCTGCGTTAGATTCTCCCTAAAGGTCAAAATCGGATGTCACGTACCATAACGCCCACGGACCATATATCTATCTTCATGTCCCACTCCATACCCATGATTATTTCCGGTGCTCTATACGCCCCTGGCATAACGTCTCCGTAGTGCTTTTGTCCTGGCTCACCCAAGCGAGAGGGCCCAAAGTCCGCAATGACGGGTGTACCCCTGGTAATAGGCAAGGTATATGATAGATAGATGGTGCGATCCTCCAATATTTTCCGTGGAGAAGGGTTTTCAAGTTCTGCTTGCTCGACTTGCGTCATGGCACCGGGATTTTCCATTCCCAAAAGAATATTGTGTGGTGATATATCTATGCAATTGCTTAGTTTAAGTTATAGGGATTGTTGAAATATCCACAGACCTGTATGTACCACACCAGCTTGGTGCAGGAAGTCTAAGCCCACCAGAACTAGAAGAAGTGTGTGCTGCAATAGTTCCTTATTAAGTGCTCTATTAGGAAATAAGTCGCGGAATTTGGTGTAGGTTAGCCCAAGAGGCTCGAAGAGCAAACAGTGATGAATGCCATGAGGCCCCTGGATGTGAAAGTCGTTCAAAACAACACGCACAATTGACTTGCCAGGATGCACGGCATCGATCGATTGGATGTGATGTGAGATAGCCAGTTCGTTAATGCCATCTTGGCCAGCTGTGCAGACTTTGAGCGTGAGAAGTACATTCTCCCTGATCAAATTCAAGTAGAAATTAATAACCTTGACAGGCAATACGATGGCGGATTAGAGTAGTACTCACACAAGGTCCCGACACAGCCAAACCGTAGAAGCTGTTCCAAAGCTGAGCTTAGCAACTACTTGATATCTCAACTCGAAAACTTCGCCAAGTTGTACAGGGTAGAAATTTTCCGCCTTGTAGTTGACCAGCCTTTCCTCTTCTACCTTTACAGATACTGGAAGCCTTTCGAAGCCAGTTCTGGGATATGCACGCGCCTGGCTGGACATTCTCTTGAATAATGAAGTCGACATCGGTTGGAAGGATGAAGAAGAAGAAGCAGAAGGTGAGAGTTCAACGCCGATCGAGAACACGAGAGAGGCATGTGATATGCCGCGCGCTCAGACAGCGGGGAGATGATGCCATCAAGAGTTTCATTTTGATGTTGGTTGATGTATAAGGTTAAGTAATTGTCCGGGTTATTGCCTGTATCGCCTGTTCACCGTTGTTACGTCGCTAACCAATCATGGGCTCGTGCTTTCACCGAAGGTCCTATCCATTCATGTTCATCATAGTCAAAGTTAACCTAACTTTTGTCTTGGAATGTAAACAAGCCCCGGCATATAGGGCGTATTATAAGTTGTCTTGATTGCGGCTATGAGATGGCAGGAGTATCGCTCTTTTGTCATACATACGATCAAAGTATACAATAACAGGTTTGATTTATCTGTGTTATTCTGAAGCGATATCGACCGAGAGTCATGATATCAAACCCCATGGTCTCCTAGGCTTCTTACTATTTCACTTCGTTTCAAGCAAGCCTCGAACCCGAATGAAATCCTGCCACTCGTAGTGTCTCAACGCTCGGGTAGGTATGTTTCTCAGGTGAGCCAGACTTCTCCTTGTCTGATCTAAATCCAGCCAACTCATAGATAAGAATTGCTCTGGCAATAAGAGCCCCTCCTACCAGCCGGATCACCACAATAGCCGAGTCTCTGACGCTGATGAAAACCAAACTCGAAAGCACCATAGTCCCAAAGAATGCCTGCAGCGCGGTACCCACGTAGAGCGCGGAAACTAGAGCGAGAAACCAGCCTAGGTGCCTTTGCCTCTGACTGACGATTAGCGTCTTTTGCCATGGTGTAGGCTTGAATTCAGTCATCAGCATGTTCCGTGGGCTATTCTGAACATGCTCGTCTTCCTTGTCGTCTTTGATCTCTACCCTAATCCTAATTTTTGCAGCCGCAAATCCCACCAGATGTATGGCTACTGTTGCTGCAGTCCATACGGCCGGGAGAAAGTCTCGGTCTGGAGCGAAGGTGCAGACCGCCCATAAACTGAGTTGATAGGAAATATGAGCATTATTCACAACAGCTGCGATAGCTATGATGTACTCCAGTAGGGACACAATATTTGGTGCCAAGAATGAGTCCGGCTGACCGAAATTGGTTTGAAAAGAATTGGCGTTCATTGTTGTCACAAAGTCTCCGTACTCTGTTGCCGTAAGAGGCCTCACTCCAGAACTGGACATAGAAAGCAGCAGCGCAAGTCCAGGTCGACGAAATGCTAGTACAGCAGTATCGAGGTAAGATGCGCTCAGTAGCTGGAGGACTGGGGGCGCAAGACCGAGGATGACAGCAGCTGCAGCGAGCTCGGCCTTGCGAAACTCGGGCATGTGGTCCAAGATGCAGCCTGTAACAGGGTAACCAGGTCCCTCAGGTTTGTTGCGGTAGTTATAAATCACTTGGGAACAGTGAGTTTGGAGTTGTTCTTTGATGATGCCATCCCAGGCTGGGAAGAAGTATTCGAACTGCGCATAAGAGCGCTCGAGTGCAGTTACGGGAGTAGCATGACAACAGAGAACGATGGCAGTCGCAAGAAAGAAGCTCATGCTTCCACGGAGAATCTTGCCGCTAGCCATTCTTGGCTATATAACTGTTTGTTTGTTTGTAAGAACGACCGAGTGCTGATAATATAAGGCCCAGACAGATGACACTGGAAGACTGGGCACGAGGTGGACATATTTGAGTGCAACTTGACAGGCGTCTAATGATATAACTGACCAATGTAATACTGATTGGTTTACCAATAGTTTCAGCCTGCGTTATCACATTTGATCTCCTGCATATCAGGGGGCGCAGGCTTTGAGTGACCTATCAAAATGGGGTTTCTACCGCCATAACCCCCGGTACACCTGACACAGCCTCAGCTGCGACTAATTATAGTAGTAAGACTCAAGACAAACGCCCGATTTATTAAATGGCTATCCTTTTCCCTATCCTAAGTTGGCCTTGAGGTGAGTAAAAAAAGCTCTTGTTATCTACATCGGAATCTGTCCCAGCGATATGATAGCCTTTGGGATTCAAGTGAGTCCTCGAAGCTAAAACGGTCGCACTCTAAAACAACGACATACTTACCGGGGCGCAAAATGAAACAGCACTTCTGTTTGTCAACGATTGGTAAGTTTTGGGGGCCGAGTCTTGAGGTGGCTTTTCCCTACCTTGCAGGGGACATGTCAACCTCGTGATACCTCTCCAAGAATGCAAAACATAGGTATTGTTAGAGCGTTGTAAATGATAGGCTCTCTCGAAAGCATCATATTGGCAGCCTCATTGTTCCCTACAAAATGATATAATGTAGTTACCGCTTGCATCGACATGTCACAAGTTGAAGGTTTGTGCTCTTCCTTCGTTATCAAGATGAATATGCATGACTATTTTGAGCTTTATCTGAAAACTTAGAAGCAACCTTCCACCACCTTGAACAAAGAGCTATAATAGAGTAAAGCACTAATGCTTTGACTAGTAATTGATACGAAACACAAGCGTATGGCCTCATTATGTTGATAGACGCCTTGCCTGGTCTTTACCTACGAAGTAGAGGTTGATCTATAGCGATTACCTCCATGATTGAGGCTAAGTTGCGTTGCCGTCTTATCTTAGCTGCAACAACTCTATGCTGCAGGAACATAAAGTCTCTAAAGTCCTAGATGAATATACCTCATCACAGACGAGTGGTCTATGTCTTCAAATTTGATGTCAACTCAAGCGAAGCTCTTTTACTAAAGCATTTGAACAGACAGGTCAGGTCACCCTGTCTGACTTTCAAGATGCGCGCCAACTTATTGAGATACGCTTTTACAGCTGTTATATCGCTTGCTCCTCTGTGCTCTGCAGCATTATCATCGCATGTTGTAAGCTACTTCAGCGTGAATGGATCCACGCATGCCCAGAAGATTCAACATCTCACGCATCGTGGTTATCGACCAATCTCATTGAGCGCATATGGATCCCCAGACGATGCTCATTACGCTGCTATCTGGTTACAAGAGAAGGGGCCCTCATTCAAGATGATACACGACGCCTACAAAGAAACCTATGAAGCTTGGGTCGAAAAGTGGAAAGATAGGGGTTATGCCTCGACGCAGGTCTCAGCAACTGGGCCTACTGCTAATGAAGCTGTATACGCCGGTGTTGTGGAACACATCAAGGGCAAAAACTGGACACAATCCTGCAATGTCACAGATCTTTCTAAGTTTCTCAAGTATGAATTTACCAGCGGCTCATACGATTATACACCCATGCCTGTAAAAAGCCTTCGACTGTACGGCACACCCGAGGAACCAATATACTGTGTCTTGACCCATGAGAACACTGGCAACCAGCACACGACATTAGCAACACATACTTCCATTGAATACATGGACGCTTTTGAAATGGAGACTGCAAAACGTTTCTGGCGCCCATCAAAGCTCTACTTTTCCGAAGATCACTTGGTCACGCCAGTCTTCACCGACACGAGCGTTGGAAATTGGACACAGGCGGTGAATTTGACAAAGGAAGAGCTTGAGGAGAGGATCAAGGACGAAGAGGAAGAAGGCTTGTATCCAAGCGATATTCAAGGCGGTGGAATTGGCTCCAATGCACGCTTCACGGCCATATTCTCAGAGTTCGTCACACCCAAGCCTCGTCAATGGCACATGAGAGGAAAGGTGACTGGCTTTGAAGAAAATAATACCTTTAAGAAAGGGATCGACAACATCATCAGTAACTTCATGAAGAAGCACGGAGTTCGACAAGCACAACTGGCTGTAGCTGTCAGGGGAGAGGTCATAGCTGAACGAAGCTATACTTGGGCCGAAGACGACCGCGCAATTGTCGAACCAGACGACGTTTTTCTCCTGGCAAGCGTGAGCAAGATGTTTGTAACCGCATCTATCCAGTGGCTTCTCGACCGAAAGTTACTCAGCTTCTCAACACCTGTCTATCCTCTCCTCGGTTATCGCAAGCCCTTTGACCCTCGCTCCAGCACGATCACTGTTCAACATCTTCTCGAACACAAGGGAGGATACGATCGAAATAAAACAGGGGATATTGCATTCCACTTTCTCAAGATTGCAAAGTCGTTACCAACAAAAGGGGAAAAGGCCGCCACGCTTCGCGATGTCATCGAATATGCGCTCTCTCTACCGCTGGACTTTTCACCAGGCGAAGAAAAGGCTTACTCAAACTATGGATACATGCTCTTGGGCTACGTAGTTTCCAACGTGACTGGATTGCCTTACCTCGACTTCCTAAAGAAGAACATTCTCAAAGGCCTCGACGTAAGGCTTTATGAAACGCCAGTGAGCAAGCACGTCCATGATCGTATTGTCCAGGAGAGTCCGAAGTTGGGTTTAGACCCGATAGAACCGCTATCTTCTCAGGAAGTTCCTCAAATCAATGGAGGAGACGGTGCTATCAAGGAAGAGTGCGCTGCAGCGTTTTCCCTCGCCGCAAGTGCTAGCAGCATTGCCAAGTTTATAGGATCCCACTGTGAGTGATCTCCCCTTGTTTCTCAAGATATATTATAGGGCTAACCTCTTCTTCTCTAGCTATTGGCAAATATGGTCCTCGAGCGCAAGGCCGCCGTGGAGGTACAATGGAGGGTGCTCGCGCTTGGGCGGAAAGTCGAGGGCCTCTCGACTGGGCCTTGACTTTTAACACGAGATCCTTTAAATCTGACGATGAGTTCCAGGACTTGGTAAAGAAGGAGATTCCCAAGTTCCTGGCACCGTATGTTACAGAGGTGTGGTTGTCTCAGTTACGAGAGTGCGATTTCAACAGATGGGCCGAGTTTCAATTGTCTGGTTATGTCCCAGCACACCTGAAATATTACCCTCCATGTATACCTGAACTGTGGTATCCATAAGTTACATCTTCATAGTTTGTTGCCACCTCTCAGTAGCCCAATAGTTCTAGCTTCTCTGTTGCTCTTATTGTGAGCACCATATCAGCGTTAATGGCATGGGCGGTTTCTTCAATCAGACAATTCTTGTAATAACTTCTGATACATCTGGTGGTTTCCATCTGGAACTCTGACCTCGAACGTTTGCGCATTCATGGCTTGGTAATCTTTTATCTTCATCAACGTGGGCCTCACCCTTACCATAGAGTACATTATTGTAGATTGCAGAGAGTAACGCAGTAGGTATCAATTGTGATAGCCGTTCTCTGCCATGCTTGTGATGGTCTCTGTAGTTGTTCAGGATAAGCTTGTGTGGCCTGGTCGAGATGAGGATGATTCCTCGATCCTGTTCCAAGTGGCTGGTAGACTAGACAATCCGATAACTATAACAGCCGGGTTGGCTCGCAACACTGAGATACTCTTGTTCTTCTGTGAGAGCATCAAACACACCAAAGTCCCTGTCCTTTAACCAAAAGTCCATGATATTTTCTATCATGAAAACGTATCCAATTCTGCGAAACTCTCCCTTTTCAAAGCCTCTCACGAGAGCTAAGGCATGGGCAATTGGTGACCCATCCAGATTTACATGACAATAAAGGACGGCCAGGTAGATGGTCAATGTCTCTTCGGGCAGTGTAGTTGGCACAACATCATCCAGTTGGGCTCTTGTCAAGCTGATGGTAGCATCCGCTGCCGCCATCGCCGTATCTGCACTCGTTGGCAGTGACACATAATTTTGAACATATCGCAACCTTCCGCCTGGAACAAACTCTGCAGCCTGTTCCGCTGTGAGACGACCGGAGAGGTCTATCGTCGCCATAGAAAGACGAGCTTTGATGAGCGGCCCTTGTAGGACAAGATACCCCTCAGAAACGGGACCAAACTCGGACCCTGCTGTTGTTACTGACACATCAAGGACTGTTGCCGTAGGAACCCAAGGCTCTTCGCCCTCCTCTAAATCTGTATTTATGTATCCGTTACCTATCGAATATTTCCCTGATACAGTCTGTTCTGGCTCGACAGAGGCCCAGGACCACGACGGCGCACGGTAGTTTTGTGGAGGAGCGACTTTTCTTCCGTCCCTCATGGTCCAAAGCAGACCTTGAAGTAGCGTCTGGCGCCAGATCCCTGCGAGGTACGAGTTTGGAGGGATCTTTGCACAATTCTGATACAAGGCCGCGATACCAGCAAAGGCTATCAGGCGGTCAGAATCATATGTGAGAGAGCGCGACATGTAGTCTTGAAGCAAGTCGTTCCATACTTTTTGTATGGCTTGCTCGCTATGCGTTTCCATGGAATACAGAGTTCCGGGTGCCATTGTGTGGGCAAATTCTCGGAGAACCTCAAAGCCATATCCCTCGCAAGTCTCGTTTGAAGCAAATCCTTCAGATTTCATACCTGAGGCTGAAGTCCACCATAGCTGATCTCGAGCAACGTGTATGGTCTTTGGTGAGAGAATCCACTCTTGGAAAACCCATCCGCGGCGGAATAGAGGCTGTGAGAGAACATTGTCGCAAAAAGCAGCTCTTTGTATGATTCTCACAGGGCCAGGCGGCATTTCTTCTTTACTGAAGCCCATCCAGGATGGTGTTATCTCGCAGGGATACCTCAACATGGAGTTTTGGTGTTTATTCAGACCAGCAGCAGAATCTTCGGCGGCAGTAGCTGAGATGGTTACGTATGCCTGAGAATAAACAGACGCCATGTGTGCAGCTTCAGTCTGCCAATCGTCCTTGGAGTCTTGGATAATACAGAGGGAATCGATCCATAAGTACTCAACATCCAGTGCGTTTGCCAACTTGATGGCATCTTGAAAGGTAACCGGAATCGAATCAAAAGTGATTTCCTTATGGAATGCATCTACCAGATCCCGCAATAGCATGAGGGGCCGCACTCGACCCCAACGATGGCTGAGGGCAGCATATCGAGTGGATGTATCAAGGTTAAGGGTGTTGATTAGTTTGACTGTAGGGTTGCCTTGTGGAGTTGTAGATGGTTGACAGTGAAGTAGCCTTGTGGGTAGCCGAGGGGACAAGTTCGAGATTGTCTTGGATGAACCAAGCCAGTTCCTTATCCGTGATAGGGACTGTTGCCTGTCGAACCTGGGCTTCCAAACTGTCCTATTGTCTTCTTGCTCCATGTCTGAACTTGTTAGAAGGGTTGTAACGTAAGTAGGGATGTTTGGTGCCCAATGAACATACTCATGACCTTGAATGTATAAAACCTGTGGTAAAAATGGCCATACAACTTTCTACCTTGGAAGTTTGCGTAGAGGATCGCAAGAGTGAACGTGCCGCAGTAGACTTCTTCCTTTGGCCGAATCAAGGGGATCCCTATCAGACGGTCTCCTTGTTCCCACGATTCTGGCTTAAGCTGGTTTTCCATCGCTTCCCAGATCATGGCGCAGAGAACACAGCTATTCGCAGATTCGGCCAGTTTATGCAGTGTATGATGAAGATACACAGATGAGGGGAGACCAGTCTCTGGAGCGTGATCCAACCTGACTCTCCATTCAGTCTTGTCAGTTTCGAAGTTGTCGATGTAGAGACCTTCATCTTTAATGTTGAGGAGATCCTCCTCAATCACCAAATTTGTAGCAACATATCGCCCCTGGAAGATGCCTGAGCATGAAGAACAAAAGGTTGAGGTTGACATTATTGGAGAAATAGTTGATGTTAGGTCAATTGAGGTGTTTTCTATGATGATACAGGTGCTGAGATGTTCAGGTTTCGTATTGGGCATAGCCTGCGTCCATTGGATATTGATGTTATTTTAGGCGCTGCAGAAAGGAGCTGAAGGCCTGCAGGTCGCAGCCTGTGACCAGCATTTTGGATGGGGGCCAAAACATTCACTTGAATGTTCATATTGAAGAAAACAATGGCTTGTCTAATCAATTAGCAGGCGTCACAACTCGAGTCCGGCGATAGTAAAATGAAATTGTGAATGGTGTTGTTAAAGAATGAAGGTTTAATTACAGCATTGGCCAAAGGGCATTTGCGGACGGGACGGGAACATCGCCCTAAATGACCGCTAAATTTTAGGGGCTCGTTCCAACGCGACCTGGTCTCTTTCATCTCAAGAAAGAAAACGCAACTCATCTGTATTTCACCCTATTTGGATAAGAATAGATTGTTGATGTAACATTGTCTCAGTCTTCCGCGCTTACATTCATTTTCGTTGAAAAACACCAGCCATCACCTACAAAGTCAGTACCTGCCTCGGAGTAGTTGAGATGGCACAACCACGAACAACGCGTTCGAGCGCAGCCAAGGCCTCGCGCAAGATCTCGTCTCAAATAGATCACGATGAGGATCAAACTCATACGGCCAAGAAAAGCACAAAGAAGCGTCCTTCTTCTCGACAGGATGATGATTTTGACGCGTCGGAAAGAGACGCGACCCCAGAAAATGATATCAAACAACCTCTATCAAAACGACGAAAAACGCAGCCTTCAAGAACCAAAAACGCCAACACCATAATTCATGAGTGCTTGTTCTCCTCAACAGAAGATACAAGTCAAGTACCATGTAACCCTCCAACTAGACGACACGATCTCACATATCACCGGCCACTATTGCTCAAGGATTCATCTGCCCGTCAAGCGCTTCTCAGCTGGTTTGACGGCGTCAGTACCAAACGTTCCATGCCGTGGCGCAAGGCTTGGATAAACCCAAGGGAGCACATCCAGGACGAACTTCGCAATCTTCTGGAGCGACGAGCGTACGAGGTATGGATAAGCGAAATCATGCTTCAGCAAACGCGAGTCGCTGTGGTTATCGACTATTGGAACAGATGGATGGAAAAGTGGCCTACAATTCATGATCTCGCTGCCGCAAGTCCCGATGATGTGCTTAGCGCTTGGCGTGGTTTGGGTTACTACAGCAGAGCGACGAGGATTCACGATGCTTCAAAGTTGGTGGTGAATGATTCGACTATGGAGGGACTATTACCGTCTCACACCCAAGATCTTGAGGCCAAGGTTCCTGGAGTAGGGAGGTACACTGCCGGTGCCATCTCAGCCATTGTCTTCGGACGAGCTGCGCCCATGGTTGACGGAAATGTTCTACGCGTGCTGAGTCGACAGCTTGGGCTGTTTGGCAACGTCAAAACAAACAAAGTTGTGATTGATACACTTTGGGCTGCTGCCAATGCTCTTGTCAAAGCTGTCGCGCGCGACGGAACCGACATTCAAGATGTTGATGAAGTTGAAACAAGTGACCGACCTGGAAGATGGGGACAAGCACTCATGGAACTCGGAAGCACAATCTGCGTACCTAAGCCAAATTGTTCCGAGTGTCCCATTACATCGACCTGCCGCGCCTACGCGGAAGGCAAAACATTGGTCTCAAAGACGAGCTCAAGCACAACGCTCACAGATATTGAGGACTTGTGCGATCTCTGCGAGCCTTTTGAAGAAGCAACACTGGATGAAGAGGAAGTCAAAGTTGAAGATGCCAAGACGACAAAGAAGACAAAGGCGAAGGCAGGACAAGGCAAGCAGTTGACATTATCAGCATTCGCTTTCAAGGGTCCAACAAATAGCAAACCGAAGGAGGATGCAAAAGCGCCACCGAGTCCTCGCGACATGGAGGTTATTGTCGACCACGCCCGCAAATTCCCACTGAAAGTGATCAAAAGAGCCGTCAGGGAAGAGGAAACACTAGTCTGCGTGATTCGTCGTGACGACGGCCAATATCTGATTCAGAAGCGTCCAGAGAAAGGTCTTCTTGCTGGTCTCTGGGAGTTTCCCAGTTACATACTGCAAGATCCGAAAGAGGGCAGCACGCCAGCCAAGCGACGATCAAAGGCTATGGAACACGTTTCTAAGATGGTTGAGAAACATGGAGGCAAAGTTGTTCAACCCGAGCATGTGAGCGAACTAGGAAGCGTGCCTTGGCTCTTTTCTCACTTGAAACTCACGATGCACGTTCACTTTTTTACCCTTGGAGGTGGAGGCATGGAGGACGCAGAGCCGTTTGCTACGAATCGAATGAGATGGGCGACGAGCGAGGCGGTTGATGAAGAGTCGATGGGTACTGGAATGCGCAAGTGCTGGACACTTGCCAAAGACCAGGATTGAGAGGATAAGAACTATTTAATCATGGTGTGTGTGTGTGTGTGTGATCAAATTCAGGGGATAGAAGTATTGTAATAGTTACAGCATTAAATTAGGGCTGATTCCCATATGACAATAACTAAGACGAACTCAGACCCGTATTAAAGCATGGCCTATTTCATAAGTACCCCTGAGATTGATATTATCCAAGAATTGGACTTGGTTTGTCCATATGAGTCCGCAGTAGATGGTCACGTGGGGCTGAACGCCGAGATTATTATCCCCCGTTCCCGTTCTTGGAAATCGCCGCGTCGGCGAATGTGGAGACGCGTTCAAGCTGCATTACGTCCCGACGCCGACGGTTCAACGTTTCACGCACGCTCAGAGTCAAAATAAATCAATGGAAATGTTGTTCAGCTTGTACAAGATACAATGACAAGCTGGTTTACTACTGGTCGCCCGGCTCTTCTCGAGGCCATCGCCAGCGCCTGCGACTTGGTTGATCAGCAGATTGCATCAGGTACGTCATTGCTTGACTGACACGAACATGGATAAGATCGCTAACACGCTTCAGATCTTGAATTGGTCAAGCGGGAACTTGATGAAGCTCTCCAGCAACGAGATGATCACGCGTCTCGAGTTTCTGAACTGGCAGATGAAAATGCCAGGTTGAAGAAACAGTTACAGCAGGCAACAGCCAAGACAGCTGGAAATGCACCAATACCAGCTCAATCAGAAGCACCCGCAGGCAACACTCCAAGCAACGAACCAAACTGGGAGTACGAGTGTGCCAAAGTGAGCAAAAAGTTCAATGCACTCTCGGCCAACTTCAAAAAGGCCAAAGACGCGCTTCGCAAGAGAAAGGAGGAGCGTGATCAGTGGGTGAACCATGCGACAATCCTAGAGAAAAAGATCAAGGCAGCCGAGCAGGAGCACGGCATCAGCATCACAGGCCACAACAGAAATGCTCGAGCAACGACACTTCCGGTCACGAGAACAGAAGAGGCCAATCCTAGCCCAAACACCAGCTTTACCTCTGAAGCTGGCCTCGAGCAAGCTGATTTGGACCTCCCTCCTTTAGCTGCCGCGTCTCTTTGTGCTGAACACAACCAGCCTCTGCCAGATACGACGTCGGCAAATCCTAGCTCAGACACGACGCAGAGCGAGGAAGAATCGAGGCAGGACAACGAACTTCCGCCATTGCCGGCCCAGGACAATGCCAGTCCAGTAAGGATCAAAGAGGAGCCTTCATCTGATGTTCCAGTCGTCGTATCTGAGAGGGAGGTGCGCAAGAGGAAACGCGACGACGCAGATCCCAACAAATCGCCTGCACAAAAGGTCAAGGTAGAGCCAGAAGACAACTCATCAAGTCCTATACAGCCAATGGGTCCTGCTACTCTTGTTCCGCAAGAGAGCATAGATCTAGGAGACGTTGCACAAAGACTCTTGACGCCCAGGAAACGCCGTGAATTGGAGGAGACACAACGACTGGAGCAAATACAAAGTGAAGCATTTGCGACAGCAACAACCCCCAGAATTCTGTTTGTCAGACCAGATTCTGTACCACAAACAGCCCGACCGTCAGAGCGTACCTCGGCTCTTACACCATTGAGTGTCAATCGAAGGATAGTTCAGCAAAGTAAAGAGAAGCCCATCACGCCCATCAGAAAGGGGTTGGATCGTAGCATATCAACCTTGGCTGAGGATGGTGAGGCCTACAGACAGGCGGCGAATGGTGCGAATTCAACACCTAAGGGGAGGTTGGATACATTATTGGATAGTCCTGCTGCTCAGGACAATGGGCCTACAAGTCGACTGACACCTCGAGCGCCAGCAAGACCAAGCGCTATTTCGGATGATCTTGCTATTCCAGGGAGACGAGTACTCCCTTTTGGGCAAGGAGGGCGAGTCAAGGATAGGACTCCCGTCCAGCAGACAGACACGCCCAGTCGAGTAACAGGTGCTAGTCGCGTTTCCAGGTCGACGCCGCAGAACGGAAGGTCTCCATTGGTCTCTAAGAGAGATGTCCCATCGGCACTTCGGAATAAACCAGTCTCCGAACTTCGTCCAGACGACTTCAAAATCAACCCCCAGGCCAACGATGGACATGACTTTGCCTTTTCGGATGTGATCCGCGACCGGGATGAGAGATCCCGCATGCAGGGCTGTACCGACATGCATTGCTGCGGAAAGCATTTCCGAGCGCTGGCTATTTCTCAACGCCCTGATCCTCCACTGACGGCCGCCCAACGACAAGAGGAGCAAAAATTATTGGAGGAATATTTGGGTAACTTTGCATATCGGCTTGGCACCATGGACAAGAGAGAAAAAGAGGAGTTATGGGTTGAAGCCAAGACCCAGGAACTTGCCAATAAGTATGGCAAGCACCGCTACCACTATTCAAGGATGCAAAGCCCTCCAGGATTCTGGAATGCAGACTTTCCCAACACGCAAGAGATGGAGGCGGAGAGGTCGGAGGCTGCGCAGCGGGAGAAGCAGACGGTCCGGGACAGACACCGAGAGGCTATGCGCCCTGGTGGCAGATGGGTGTTCCGAGACGATTAGATACAATTGTATCATGTTGATTATATGGGAAAGTGTTTGTTGTATAACTAGGTAGGTATTTACGGATAGGAGTTTGAGGTATTGAAGGTTATGGATTGGCACTAGCAGCATGGGTTTAAGGAGTTGAGTAGGAATTGGGTAGAATTGAGACCTGAAATCACCTGAATATTCATTTCTAAAAATTTACATCTTTATTTGCTGACTTTCATGTAATCTTTGTTCTCATAGAAGGGCTCCATTGTATGAGCGATGCAGGCGCTTGGCCTTGTATGAGTGGAGCACAGAGGTCTTCGCCTCCTCTTGCAGTGCTCACCCATTTTCTGCCTCAGACACCAACATTTGCCTCAAAGCCGCAAGTTCAAGGTCTTTTTGCCTGACGAACCTTGTTCCATTGGCTGTTGGCTCGTGCTCTTGCAACGCTGTTGCTTGCGGCTTGACTATCTCTGTGCTCATAGGTCATACTACAGTGCTCTGTAGTGACAGTAGTGAGTAGTCTAGTGGTCAGAGGCGACAAGGGACTTGACTTGGATAATTTTATTTCTCCAACGCAAACCATCGCAACGCTAACATCAGGTTTTGCCCTGACGCAACGCAGTTCTCCCTCCTCTCACTCTCTCTCGGTGCGTCTACCCTTCGGCTTCGACTGCGCTCCTTGAATTTATTCTATTCCGGCCTTCTTTGTTTTCCGTTTCATCTTTTGTTGTGCGGCTTCTTATCCAAAAAGTAGCCCGCCGCCTTTGTTCTCCAGCCCTTTCAAACTACCTTGTCATATCCTACCTTTTGCGGTCAAGCCAGGCCGCCCTCCGGAGTCGCGTCGCAAACATTGTCCGCCCCCGTCGCCCTCAAAAGCTTCGACAACCTGAAGCCCGTCGATTTCGAGACATCCACCGTCTGCGGGAGTAGGCTATCGCTGTCTGCGCGGGTGTCGCACCAACTGGGCGACTCCCCGTCCTCACTCAATCCCCAAGCCGGCACGATGAGTAACCGCCATCTGCCGGCTGGGCAGAATATACAGGGAGGAGCTGGTGGAGTTCACGGCGCTGATATGGTCGGCGGTCCGGGAGGGCCTCGTCGGAGGCAGCCTCCTCCCTATGTTCCTCAGTACCAGCAGCAGCACCACCATCACCAGCATATGAATCCCATGTATGCCAACTACATGCCATACACGCCCCAGCAATACTACGGATTTCCGCCGCAGTACCAGAACGGACAGTTCCAGAATGGACAGTACCCCAATGCGCAGTATCAAGCCGGGCAGTACCAAGGTGGACAATATCAGAATGGGCAGTTTCAGAACGGACAATACCAGAACGGTGGTATGCCCTCGCCTGGCTACATGCCTTACCAGAACTACGCACGATCACCGCCCGCCATGCACCAGTATGTTCCCATGGTTGGCGTGAGCGTACCTCCGAGCTATCCTCCTCGTCCTGCTCAGCAGCAATCTCCTGCCCTGTCGACTCCTTACCAGCCTCCACCTGCTTCGGCTCCGATTCCGCCTCAGACTCCGTCCTCTACCCACTCGTCGCAGATGATCCCTCCTCCGACTCCTCCGGCCCCGCAAGAGCCTGAGCCTGCTCCGCCCGCTCCCCCTGCTCCTGTTGTCCCTGCACCCGAGCCTTCACCCCCTCCCACGGCCAAGGAACCTTTCCGTCCTCCTGTAAGCCGTGCAAGTCGCAGTATACGTTGCATAAACTAACATCTTTTAGCTACCCTGGTTATCCCACCCCGAGTCGGAGTTTCCTGCCAGAACCACAAAATCGAGGCGATGGAGGAGGCTTCTCAATGCCGACAGCCAAGCAGTGTCTTTACCAGTCGAACAGCAACAAGCAGCTGTAGAGCAGACCGCCGTGCCCGAAGCCAGCTCTACAGAACCTTCTGTCTCAGCCCACACCCCTGCGACTTCAACAGCTCCCTCTGAAGCAGCTGCGACTCCTCGCCAGTCTGTCGAGACCCCAGTTGCTCCCGTCCAGCAACGATCGCGCACCAACACCACAACCAGCGCTACTTCGACAGCGACGAACCGACCCGCCACACGTTCCTCCGCTGCGCCCGCCCCTGCTCTCCCGTCTCTTCCCAAGGCCAGTGCTAAAGACGCCAAGCCCGCACGCGCTGAAAAGCCAGCGAATGGCGACGTAGCTACCGAAGCCACCCCTCAAGAAGCGACGGCAGTGCAAGCTCCTGAGAAGCCTGCTGAGTCTGAGCCTGTCACTGCTGAACCTGCTCCCGCTGTGAAAGCTCCACCTTCGAGTTGGGCCAATCTCTTTGCGAAGCCGGCTTCTGCTGCTGCTGCTGCTGCTGCTGGAAAACCTGATGCTGTCAATGGTACTGTTCCTGCTGGTACTGCAGTCAATGGTCATGGTACTGATGTTGCTGTTGGAGCCGCCAACGGCTCTGCCCCCAGCTTCACGAAAGCCAACGCGAGCTCTGTTGCGGAGGCTATCCACTCGTTCCATGTTGGTCTCGCCGATCAAGTTTCGTTCCTCGAACCTCGCGGTTTGATCAACACGGGTAACATGTGCTATATGAACTCTGTATGTGTGGACCTCGAACACTTGGAATTTTGCTAATCTGGAGCAGGTATTGCAAGTTTTGATGTTTTGTCTTCCATTCTACGAATTTCTCAGCCAGATCAGCAAGCGAGCTGTTCACAGCTTCAAGAGCGATACACCTCTTATCGATGCTATGTAAGTTGTGTTTTCGAATCCATTGACAGAAAGCTAATGACTTTAAGGATTATGTTTATGCATGAGTTCAAGATCATTAAATCCGCCGCTGGTATTGATCCTTTGCGGATTTTGTTGAAGAACGAGGAACTGGAGCACTATGGTGAACCCTTCACTCCTGAATTCGTGTACGAGGCTATAAGACAGCTTCCGCGTTTCGCAAGTATGAGGGTATGTAATTTCTTGGCTCACTTGCAAAGATCTCTGCTAATCAGTTGCAGCGAGGTCACCAACAAGACGCTGAAGAGTTCCTGGGTTTCTTACTGCAGTCTCTGGATGACGAGTGCACCGCAGTCCTCAAGAACGCTACACTACCCGAACAGGCGGAACGGAGAGCCAGTGCCGCTTCTGGTGCAGGTGGTGCCGGTGACGACTGGCTCGAAGTCGGCAGAAAACAAAAGGCTGCTGTCTCTCGATCCTCGGGTTCCAACACATCCAGCCCCATCTCCAGGATCTTTGGTGGCTTGTTGCGATCCGAGTTTCGTGTTCCTGGTCTAAAGGACTCTATTACAACCGAACCCTACCAGCCGCTTCAACTCGATATTGGTTCCCCAGACGTGCGCAATGTGGTGGATGCTCTACGGGGCCTTACCCGCCCTGAGCGTCTTCAGGGTGATTTCAACTCGCCCCGTGGCAAGGATGTCACAGCCACTAAGCAGGTTTTCATCGAATCACTTCCGCCCGTCCTTATTCTTCACCTCAAGCGCTTCCAGTTCGATGCAGAGGGCAACGGAACTATCAAGATTTGGAAGAAGGTTGGGTACCCCTTGGAGCTTGAGATTCCTCGTGAGGCTTTGTCTCGGCAGAAACGCCAGACTTACGGCGAGGAAGGCATGCCCAAGTATAAGCTGATCAGTGTGGTATATCACCATGGTAAGAACGCCAGCGGAGGACATTACACTGTTGATGTGCGTCGTCAAGAAGGACGTGAGTGGATCCGTATTGACGATACGGTTATTCGAAGGGTTCGAAGTGAGGACGTTGCTGAGGGTGGCGAAGAGGAGGAAGGCAAGGATACCCGTAAAGAGGGCCCTTCATCTGGTGCCTCGGGTAACCGATTCGGTGCCGTGCTAGACGAGGACGCTGGAGACGATGACGGATGGAACAAGGTGACGGGCCCTGCTGGAGGGGCGAAGAAATGGAGCAGCATCGCCAATGGCACCAGCAACGGCAGTGCCAAGCCCAAGCAGGTCAAGGATAACATCAAGGACAACAAAGTTGCCTACCTGCTCTTTTACCAGCGGGTGTAAGGATTTCATAATGACCTTACATTCGAATTATCTATCACACTCACTGAGGCCCTTCTGACCAAGCATCGGTCACGGAGGGTGAGACATGATTTAACACGAGCTTAACGGCCATACTTGGATGGGGAAAAGCACCATTTTTAAGACGGAGTCGCATGCTGGGAGGAGACGGATTAGGGAATGGCTGGTTGGCGGCAGATATCCAATATCTAGCTTGATGCTCGGCGTATGGCGTCGAGGCAACGGTTCCCACGGATTGGGATTGGGAAAGAGGAGGCGCTGGTGAGATGATGCCATGGAAAGGCTGATCAGCCAGTGGATTACAGAACCCATGCAAGAAAGATTTGGAATGTCTAGATGGAGAGGCACCTAGTACGAGCTTCTTCGGCTAGATCTTCCTTGGACAGCGGCACAAGGGCTGCCTGGGGATGCATCTCTCACGAGGTTTTCCCCAGTTGGTACATGGTAAAGTACAAAATTGTGCATGAGAAAGTAATTAAAACGTTTCACATGTGTTAGAAAACAAAGGCATGCGTGACGATATGTGCAAAATGAGTCAAGTCAGACAACGTCTATACATAGGATACACGGGAACTGTCAAGTTCGTTGAGGGAGTTGCCACCATTTTCTCTAGGAGGCGCCGTTCCGCTCTGTCAACCACGGTCCTGCTGCTATTCAACCTCCTCCTCCTGTCCTCCCAAGCCGCGCCATTTAGTGCTTGCGGACGACGGCAATGGCGTCGAGGTCGTTCTTCTCAGCCTTCTCGGCGTCGACCTCCTCCATCAGGGGCTGGAGGTAGGCAACATCCTGTTGTGGTGTAGCGAGTTAGTCTATACTGCTCATTTCGTGATATTTCGGGGATCGTCTCTCGATTGCCGAGGAGGGGCCGGGCAGCGGCAGAGATTCGATTCGATTTCAAAGTTGGTTCATACTTGAGCAGAGGTGGTCCACTGCTCCTTGGGGAGGAGCTTGTGCTGGTAGCTGAGCTGGACAGCACGTCGGATGCGGTAGATGCGCTCGTAAGACTCGCGGTTGGAGAGACGCTTGAGGGCCTTCTGGGCAGTCTCGTTCTCCTCCTCGAGGAGGTCATCGTATCTGTATTGAACCAATTGAAGACCGCGGTCAGCCAACAAAATCCCACAGAAATTGGTATCCGTCATATCGAAATCCGAGTCCAATTGACGGAGGGAGAGAAATTCGCGTACCTCAGGCCCATCTGGCGGTAGCCGGCGGCGTTGACGTACCACGAGGAGAGGGGCTTGAAGAAGCGGGCGAGCCACGGCCGGCGGAGGATGTAGGGGGCGAGCGAGTACTTCATTTTCGATTCGGGGAGGGCGAATTGAATTGGTCGTCTTCGTCGTCGTCGTCGTTCGGAAATGGCGCGAAATGGGGATGGGCTGAGCGAGCGATTGCAAAACTTCTGGGAGAGCTCGGGACGTCACGTGGTCTTGATGACCATTCCTTGGTCTATCTCTGGCCGGTCGGAAGGACAGCTGCTGACTCAGTATGTGGCGTTTAGAGATCAGATGTGGCGCGTGTTGTGGCCAGTGTGCATCTGACAGTTGTGGATATGACGATGGAGGGGTTCGGTTCGTCTTGGAGTCCCGTGGGAAGCCGACCAGTCGGAGGGGAACGGCCAAGAAATAAGACGACAGAGTATATATTAGAAGGAATACTCAATATCAGTATAACGAAAGAAATAGAGAACGTATAAGCCAAGAATCACACTTCAAGCCATGTTACACCAGGCGTCGTACCTTGCCTCGGACGAAATCTTGCGATACTCGGAGCCAACGTCGTCATCCCACGCCGAACCCTTGTTCAAGATCGGTATCGGAGTCGCAAGATGCACGTTAACCACGGCATGTGCCAACGCTTGTGCTCTGATACCACATGCAGGCAGGCAATCATCACATCTCCCGTACTCAAATTACGTGAAATATCCGTGTAGATTACTTGCTACCTACAGTATTTCTCTTTGTGTCGTTTAGCAACACTGCGTCATTTTGAGTTGCTGGTTTTATCATCCCCACCAAGACCGGCTTGCAGCGGTGTAAAGTTGAGAAGAACCCAAGGTTTTCTGCTGAATTGACAAGTCTTCAGCAGAGTCCAAGTCAACAAAAAACCGCTGAATAAAACCCTGCAAGTGCTGCTGTAGTGCATCTACATAGTGGGTTGCAGCGCATTTAGGGCCTCTCCCAGTTTGATCGCCCGCCCCGTCCTTCGCTCCGCCGCCGCCCGCGCTTTCTCCATCCATCTTCCGCTCCGTTTCGCCATTGGGAAACTTGGTTCTCTTCCTTCTATTTCCTCTCTCTTGTTACTAGTCTACACTACATTGTTACTCTTCCCTCTCTTTTTCCTCTCATCCTCTTTTTCGTCCTTTTCTGCCCTCATCTCCAGCATCGGCCTCCAACTTCCATCGGTTATACCGGTCCCAGGCTATAACTCTTCTCACGCCCCCAGGTCAATGGCCGGCGCCATTCGCTGAAGCGGGAAGCGGTCGGTCACGGCGCGTGGGAGCGTTCCCCCGCAGTACCTTTGTACCGGCTGCGAGGCTCCTACAGCGGCAGACGTCAGACCCCGACGGGCGGGACGGTCTTATTTTTGGAGGAGGCTGAATAGGATTGGACTTGAGGGAATCCCAAGGACGACAATATCTTTGTTGCGGATTATCATCTGTCGCTAGGGCGGTCTTACCAGTCTCGGTTACTGCGCTCCGATTTCCGCAAAACGTCAACTCGACGCCTGCGACAGACCTGCAAAGCAGACGAACTCTCGAGAGCGAATACCACGCCGGTTTTATAATCGATTGAACAACACCCGCAGCTATCGAGAACAAAGACCATTATCAGATAATCCCGATAAGAGACGACTGGGATGTCGTCAACTGACCAGGTCCCTCCCGAAGTTGCCCAGTCGCCATCTTCAGAGTATGCTGCATCTTCTTACGGTTACGCAACCTCCGACGTTCCAATGCACTCCGCGATGGTAACCCCGATACATCGATGGGCACTCAATGCCTCCGACTCCCAGTTCAACGCCGTCGCCGGTGCAGTCGGCGGTTTCACCTCGGGCGTCGTGACGTGCCCTCTCGACGTCATCAAGACCAAGTTGCAGGCGCAGGGTGGTTATGCCGCGCTTAATAAGGGACGACATGTTGGCCACCCGAAACTATACAACGGCCTTGTTGGCTCGGCAAAGGTCATCTGGCGGGAGGAAGGAATTCGAGGGCTGTATCGTGGTCTAGGACCTATTGTGATGGGATATCTACCTACATGGGCTGTGTGGTTTACGGTTTATAACAAGAGCAAGGGATATCTATCGCAATATCATGGTACGTTGGCAAGATCGCGGGGTGAACATGATATGCTAATCTCGTTCTTCAAACAGACAATACCCATGTCATCAACTTTTGGTCGTCAATCATAGCGGGTGCCAGCAGCACAATTGTTACCAACCCAATATGGGTTATCAAGACTCGACTCATGTCACAGAGCAATATCCGTCATCACACTCAAGACCACCACTCCTCATACTACCCGAAAGCGATAAGCACACCAACAACACGACCGACTCTCCACGATTGGCATTACCGATCAACACTCGATGCAGCCCGCAAGATGTACACCTCGGAGGGCCTTGTTTCCTTTTATTCTGGTCTAACGCCCGCCCTCCTCGGCCTGTCTCATGTCGCTGTACAGTTTCCAACTTACGAATACCTCAAGACCAAGTTCACCGGCCAAGGGATGGGTGAATCTCTCGAGGGTGATAAGAAGACTCATGTTTTTGGAATTTTGGGGGCCTCGATTCTTTCCAAGATTCTTGCCAGTACCGCGACATATCCTCACGAAGTCATTCGAACACGGTTACAAACCCAACGGCGTCCACTCGCTGGCGAGGAGTTCGTTCAGGGTATGGGCGTGACAAGTACAAGTCCTAGGGGATCCCGTGCGCCAGCTGAGAAACCCAAGTACCAAGGCGTTGTTCACACTTTCCGGATTATCCTAGCTGAAGAGGGTTGGCGGGCATTCTATGCCGGGCTGGGTACAAACATGATGCGGGCTGTTCCGGCAGCAACAGTCACCATGTTAACGTACGAATATGTTATGAAGAAATTGTACCACTCCAGAGCTGAAGCACGCCTCTTGCTGAATTCGACGACAGAGTCATAGATATTCAGCCACTTATTAAGCATGGAACAAAAACAAGAAACCACCGGAGTTGCAAGGTGTTGGAGAAGGACTGTACAGATGGGTTCATGGAAAGGACAGGGGATGGAGCAAGGCTGATACCCTTAGTCGCTATAGGTTTAGACAAATTTCTGGTTCACACAGGACGGATGTTGGCGACGGCTTGGTTCCTATCATTCATACTCACATAAACACAGGGGATGTACACAGCAGGCGCATATGGCTGCACGCACCCCTTCTATCTTTCGAGAAGATTTATCTCATTGAGTTGCATGGATTGATGAGTTAGGCATGGCGAATTTGGTGCAGCGCTGGCATGTAAGTGGAGTTTGTTTCATGATGTACACTTGAGAAACTAGACATCAAATCATAAAAATACGATATGCCTTTTTAATCCATATGTCTGGACTTAACAACTAAGAGTACCTCTGTCTACACAGTAGGATTATTCGCCCTCGCTTCCTATGCGCCGGTGTATGCTATAAGTGGTATCGTCTCATGATGAACCACCTCTTGGCGTGTGCTCGGCGTTGCCAGGTAGTCTAGATGATTTCTATCGCACATGTTAATGAAGTTAATGGATGAACATAGGGGAACGTACTGCTTGTTCTCGAGCGGAGTGGATAGATGAGCGAGTGTATCTGTAGAGTGTCAGTGTCGGGGTTAGGTAGATGGTGGAGATGAAGCCAAGGCCTCGCAGAACTTAATACAGCCCCACGTCTTGTATATATGTTATTAAAGGCCAAGAACGCATGTTTATTTGTGCCACGCAATGTTTCTCAGTGAATCATGTAAAGAGAAAAGCAAGGAGTTGAAAGTCGAGATAGCTTCGTCTTTGAAAACACGCCACTTTCATAGGTAACTCACACAAGAAGTACACAGGCCATTGTAAAGGCTGCTGCTGGAGCCATGAGTGTCTAATAAATGCTGTGTTAATGTGATGCGCAGTGAAAACCGACATATACTTGAAGGTTAAACTTACCCGAGAATTCATCCTCATCTTGCAATATTTGTATATGTTTCATACACACAAGTTGTAAGTTGCTGGTGCTCATCTCACCTAAAGTAAACGGATGATTTCAGCGGGTCCCTACCCATGAGACACTATTAAATGCATAACTTCAATTGACGCATCTCCTCTACCGGCGCAAGGCCCACACTCATCTAAGCGAAAAGGCCTGGCCCGTGCGCCGTCCGATGCCGAAGTGCCATGGTCCAAGCTCCCGGAAGCTTGAGTCGGCAGGAACGACCTCTATTGGTCCCCAGACGAGTCGAGACCATCTCGTCTGGGCTGCCAAATGCGACTGCGACTGCGACGGACGGGCTGGGCTACCTTCGCTTCCCCCGTTTCCCCCAAACCTCGACCTTTGTTTTTTTTTTATCTCTCTCCTTTCCATTTCCATATCTTTTCATACGCGTTTTCTGATACTTTACGGGCAATAGTTTTTCTGCTGTAATTTTCATTAGCATACAACCTCTGCTTTCGCCTGGTCGCATCGCATCGCATCACTGCTATCTATCATCATGCCCGTTGAGCTTCGCAAGCGCAAGGCGCCTCCCGCCCCTCCGCCTGCTCCCGCAAAGAGAAAGACAACTGCCAAGACTAGTAAAGCTGCAAAGGTGAAGGAGGCTGCTGCTAAGGTTGCCGAGAAGGAGGATAAGCCCGAGAAGGCCGCAGAGCTCAACAAGGACCTCGAGCAGGATGCCAAGGAGGAGCCCGCCAAGCAAGAAGAAGAGAAGAAGGTAGAGGAGCCCAAGGCCGACGAGCCCAAGGCTGAGGAGGACAAGAAGACAGGCGGCAAGCTCGAGGTTGGCGATGTCGTGGACCTTGATGGCTTTGGAGGCGAGATCGAGACCAATGATGGCGACAAGACCACCTTGAAGAAGCTCGTTGATGAGAGCAAGTCTGGCGTCGTTCTCTTTACTTACCCCAAGGCATCCACTCCCGGCTGTAGGTTCCCATACGGTGTCACATGCAAACACTCACTGACTTGCATTCCTAGGCACAAAGCAGGTCTGCTTCTTCCGCGACTCATATGAGCCTCTCACCAAAGACGGCCTGGCCATCTATGGTCTTAGCACCGACTCTCCCAAAGCCAACACCACCTTCAAGGAGAAGCAGAAGCTCCCGTACCCTCTTCTGTGCGACCCCAAGGCGACACTGATCGGCGCCATCGGTCTTAAGAAGGCTCCCAAGGGAACGACCCGCGGTGTTTTTGTCATCGACAAGGCGGGCAAGGTTCTTGTTGCCGAGGCCGGAAGCCCCCAGGGCACTCTTGACAGAGTGCAAAAGCTTGTCGATGAGCTTGCTAGCAAATAAAGCGCTGGTCAGGGAACACATTTTGATGTAAACATGCACACGGATACTTGGTAGGGAGAGCAGTCAGTACAAAATGACGCCTGGTCCTGAGTTTGTCTGGATTTCGTTGCGTCTGCCAGCCAATGCGTTCATAGACCGTAATGGTAGCATGGGTAATAATGGAGTTTGTTTGATTAAGAGCCTTTTGGTCGAGCACACTTTTGAGCACTACCTATGTTGCTCTCTTATTTCTCTCATATGTGTTGTTGCTTGTCGATATGAGTTCTCGAATCACTCGCCAGACACAGGCTCAAAGGCTGATGCAGCTTCGTGAGGCATTCCTAGGAAGCATTAGGATGTATCATGATGCCCAGCGCATCCTCGAGTATATCCACAAGCCCTGAGAGGTCACCTCATCCCCAGCTCAGATCCCATTGGGATGGGGGATCTCGACACTCTACCAGTTACCCCAGCTCTCAAAGTTCTAGACTCCCACAGGCCGACACTACGAAAGAACAATAGCAGAAGGGAGAGAAAAAAACAGTTCTGGCTCTGAGTATATATTACCTTAGGTTATTTAATAAAGACATGTCGAGTATCATGTACAAGCAAGACTGGTTCCCTGATCTAAATCCAGGCTCCGGTATAGGGTAGCTGACGGTAAAGCCTCGGCTAAATTGACAACCAGCCAATAATCACGACGCCATTTCAAGTTGGAATCGATTCCATCACCCGAACCTCAACGACAGCCTTCACCAGCCCACCCGCCGCCATCATGTCGTCTCAAGCGGCCAAAGCCGCCAGCAACGTGATCAGCATCGCCAAGGTACGACACAGAAATATCCTTCGAAACTCAATGCCTCATAGCGGCCCCTCGACCAGCAGCATTACACCTGAATTGCCTCGCAGATGATATAGACACAGCGGCTAACAGAACGTCCGCCTTGTAGAAGCAAACCGTCCAGTCGACGGGTCTCTGGGAGGCCTTCCGCCGCTTCATGGCCATCGACCCCAACCGCTCCAACGGCGTCCCTCTGAACCCTCACTACCGCAACCCTCCGCCCGGCGCCAACGACCCGCTCCAGTACGACGACCCCGTGACGCTGCCCGCCGCCGACATCGCCGACAACCCCTACTGGAAGCGCGACGTCCGCCGAGGCTACCCCCAGCTCAGCGTCGTCGACCAGTCGCAGTTTGCCCAGCTGCTCACCGTCGGCAGCGCCGCGGCCCCCAAGGTCGAGCTCATTGGCGAGGCCGGCGAGAAGCAGCTCGTGGCTGTCAAGCAGGAGTCCGAGACGGGCCTGGCAAAGGCTCTTGACAAGACGACCGACGCGACCAAGGATGTCTTTGTCAACGGCATGCCTCCCCTGCCCAGTGGACAGAGCCTGGCGACTGGACAGTGGGATGTTTACAAGTATGAGGTGTCGGAGTCTTCTTACGGCGAGGGGTACGTTATCAAGCAGACGAGAGAATGCTTGTGCTAACTGTTTTGCAGATATCCTTGCAGGTCGTTCAAATAAAGTAGAAGCGAAGGAAGATGCTGTGTACACAAATTATGAGGTAGTGAGGGTATAGAATTTCCATTGACAATGCAGATGATTTTCCTTTTTCACGTGTACAAGTTTTTATATCCCGAGTTCTGTTTCAAGCCCATCTCTCAGATACGCCAATCCGAACTCCAACTCCAGTTTATCTGATGCCCTAGGGAGTTGGCGATGCTCCCGATGCTTCTCTTCCACCGCCTGCCATCCTCTCCACAATCTTGGCTTTTCCCTGAGCCCTCTTGAGACGATCATCAAAGTCTTGAACCGCCTCGTCCGAGTTCTCCGTTGAAAGTGTATCCGGCTCCACGAGGGCGTACAGAGTGTTGATGTTCTTCTCCAGCCTTGCATTCCTTGGCAGCGGTGGCAATGTGCAGGCCTCTCCTGAAGAAGAGACCCTGTCCTTGGGAGGCATACGGTTTGCCCAGACTATAGCTTTGCTGGAGAGGCGACCGCTCTCGAGAAACTTTTCAAAGCCCTTCTGCATGCCAAAAGACCTGCCCTCGATTCGCCCGGCTTGGACGCCGTCTTTGATGCCTTGCTGGTAACCTTCTGAGTAGAAGCGCTCTTCTAGATTGAGGACGTCCTCGAAGGGGTCGGGAGAGGCTGCTTGTCTTGTTTCCATGGTGTGAGGTGCTGTTGTCTGAGGTTGAGTCTTGACTCACAGCAGATTTGTAAGTGAGTTGAGGCTTGACCGTTGAGTGATGGTGGCAGAATTTGCGTCACCGCCCGCTAACGGGGCGGGGCATTTTGAGGTTCATACTTTAGGTAAAGCAGCTGCTATAAGTCCCATCATGACAACTTGAAACGACAAATAGCCATGAGCCACCGATTTATTAACAGATAAGTATTGACATTTGGCAAGGTAATATATACTTCTGAAAGCTGTCTTCTAGCGAACCCATCCATGACCCAATATCCTTTGTTCTACATAATCGATCTGTCTATTGTAAACCCATGATCATACCGCCGTTGGCGCAAATGACCTGACCAGTACACCACGCACTCTCCGGGCTCGCAAGCATAGCGACGATATTCGCAATCTCACCAGCCTCACCAGCGCGACCGCCAGCCGTCTTGGCCTCCTCGACAACCTCGGGGTCGTCCACGCCTTCGCGAGCAGCCATGAGAGGCGCATTCTGAATAAAGGGCTTGATGAGACGCTTAAACTCATCCGAGTTGCGCGAGTACATCTCTGAGCGGACGGGGCCAGGGTTGATAGCGTTGACAGTTGCGTTCTCGCTCAGCTCGCGGGCCCAAGTGCGCGTCATGGCCTCGAGAGCAGCCTTTGTACCACCGTAAACGCTCTGTCCCACGAAGCCGAGGCTGGCGCTCACGCTGCTGAGGTTGATGATGCGCCCGGAGCGGTCGTTTGGGAGATACGGCTGGGCGGCCTGGACGAGCAGCAGAGGGCCTAGGACGTTGACGTTGTAGCTGGCGGTGAAGTCGTCGGGCTTGATGTCGGGGAGCTTGTCGTTGAAGGCGACGCCGGCGTTGTTGACGAGGATGTCGATTTTCAGCGGGGCGAAGGCCTGCGCGGCCTGGGAGATGAGCGAGGCTGGGCCTGCGACGTTGCTGAGGTCGGCTTGGACGGGGATGGCCTTGATAGAGTGCTGCGAGGACAGCTGCGAGGCGAGGTTGGCTGTTGAAGAGGCCGAGTTGGCGGATGTGTAGGCGAGGACGAGGTTTGAGCCGCGGGAGGCGAGGGCTTTGGTGATGGCCAGACCGATACCTTTTGGAGACGAGTCAGTGGGATTTCATTCAATTCGAGGGGAGAAGATGTATGAGTATACCTCGTGAGGCGCCGGTGACAATGGCAAGCTTTCCGCGGAGAGGGAGAGCCATGGTGGTGACGGTGAGGCACAAGGAGGGTATCACGACAGAGGAACAGACGAAAAGAAATAAGAGAGTAAGCAGAATGAATGAACTAGTTTTCCCTGTCTATGAGAAGAAGCAACGTCTTTATATCCTATTATTCCTTTCAATGCAATGCCCCACGATCTGTAGCTGTTAATGCACCCCAAACTCTCTGCTCTGCCCGCGGATATTGTCGCGCCAATAGAGGCACAGCACCAAACAGCTTGTTTCCACCCTTGGTCCTAATAGTGGCGGCCATTGCTGGCTTTTACAGGTGCGCTTCAGAGGTAAATTTCTCTCAGGCAGTGTGGTGGGATTCACGGAGTAGCTTATGGGACTCTCAGATATAGTGGGGGTTGCGGGGGAGTTGACGGCCGAAACTCACCGGTGACGCCTGGCAAAATCTATTCCGACCCGCGTATTGAGGGGCCGATCCCGGGTACCTGAAGCTATCTCTGGCATCATCTCACATATATCATATCCTCACGATAACCTCAACTACCGCCCACCATGGATATCCGCCTCCTCACAAACGCAGACCTCCCCCTCATCCAGCACGCAAACCTCGAGAACCTCCCCGAGAACTACTTCCTCAAGTACTACCTCTACCACGCGCTCTCGTGGCCCCAGCTGAGCTATGTCGCCGTCGACGTCTCACGTCCCAAGAAGGACCCTTACGAGTACCCCAAGATCGTGGGCTACGTCCTCGCAAAGATGGAGGAGGAGCCCTCGGACGGCATCCCCCACGGCCACATCACCAGCCTGAGCGTCATGCGCACCCACCGAAGACTGGGCATTGCTGAGAAGCTGATGCGCCAGAGTCGTAAGTGCCTTATCTGAATATATTCACCCCGGGACCAAGAACTGACGTCTGCAGAACTCGCCATGGTAGAGACCTTCCAGGCAAAATACGTCTCCCTCCACGTCCGCGTCTCCAACGCCGCCGCCCGCCATCTCTACGAGAACACGCTGGGCTTCACAAACGAAAAGACAGAGTCCAAGTACTACGCCGACGGCGAGGACGCCTTCTGCATGCGCCTCGACCTGGGTGACATCAAGAAGCAGGTCGACCAAGACGCCAAGGAGGACGAGGGCCAGAACGAGGCTGCGGATGAAGGAGATGCTGTGGGCGAGGTTGGTCGTGATCCCGAGGCTGGCAAGGAAAAGAAGAGCGACCGCAAGGTCAAGGTGGCTGTTGGAAGGAACTTGGGAGTGGGATCGTTGGTGGAAAAGGATGATTCGAAGCACTGAGGGAGAGGTGTCCAAAAAAGAAGGGATGTGGTGTTGTACATATAGACGGATAGACAAAAGGATGTGGGGTCATGGTTGGGCATATCACGGGTAGTTGAAAAGACTTGTGGTATTCATGAATCACTACATTCGGTCATGTGGGATTATTACGAGTAGTTGAAAAGACTTATAATATTCATGAATCATTGTTCGAGAATTGTTATACAACTAACAACTATATTACAATAGTAGATAAACTATCCAGCCCAACCGCCAAGTTTCGACGCCTATTCGCACAACTATTCCAACAATCCATATTCCAAATCCTGCACAAGCTTAACTTGCTCGCTATGAATCCTGTTGAGCCAACTCACGAGCATACGCCTCATCAGCTTCAAGCCTAGTCTGCTCCAGCTTTCTCGTGAGAACCTCAAGCTCACTTTCCAACGCATAACGCTCACTCTTGGTCACATTCTCTCCGTCGAGGTCTCTCTGTTTTGTTGCAATCTCTGTCTCTAGTCCCGCAACTGTGTCGTACTTTGCAGCAGAAGCAGCGCTTGGTGGTTGGATGTTGGCATTTTGGTTGCTGTCTTCTGGCCATGAGCCTGGGAACGGTCCTGGAGGACCTTGTCTAGACCCATGGAACTCGTGTCCATGGCCCTGAGGTCCGCTGTGTCCAGAGGGACAGTTATTTCCCCAGCCTCCTTGGAACGGTCCTCCTGCTCTGCCCCAAGGACCTTGGCCGCCCCATGCTCCTCGCCATTGACGTGGGCCTCCCCTATTTCCACAGTTGGGCCCTTCTGACCAGAACGAGGGGCCAGGGGGATGCGGGTGAGGACCAGGAGCGAGAGGAATATTAGGAGGAAGAGAAATACCATGAGGGAGAGAAACACTAGGAGGAAGGGGAACATTCGGAGGAACAGGCACATTGTGACATCTTTGATGCTCCTTCTGCTTCTTCTTCATCTCCTTCCTCTGCTGCTTGTTCTCCCTTCTCACCGCTTTTCTCTTCTTTTTAAGCTCTCTTTTCTGCTCTTTTCGTATCTGTTTTTGATTGCGCTTCACACTCTTCCATTGTTGCGTGAGCATTCTAGCCTGCGCCTTGAGTGCCTTGCGTTCGATCTTTGGATCAATCGCATTCTTCTTGGAGGCCTTTATATCGGCATTGAGCTGCTTAATGTCGACCTTGGTAGGCATTGCCTCAGGATGGGCGTTCCATTGTTCAAGGCGAGCGATATAGACGGGCAGCTGCTGATTCTCGAGGTCGTCATAGTCGGGAAGTGAGTCGATGGAGCTGTCGGAGGAGGAAGATGACAATGAGGATGTCGAGGAAGAGCGCGAGCGATGTTGATGATGGTCATGGCTGGCTTGTCGGCCACGATCAGTATTGGGAGGAGTTTCCATCTGACCTGGGGGCCAAAAAGGGTTGCCATGAGGAAAAGGAGGACCAGGGTGGACATTGCGAGGTGGTCCAAAGTTTGGATGAGGAGAGCCAAAAGGAGGCCCTGGGTTTTTTCCATTCATACGAATGCCTCTGCTGTCCATGACCAAGTTCCCAATGCGAAGTCCATTGTTATCAGCAACAAACTTGTCTCCCCAACGAATACCATCGTTGTCAACCTGGAACCCACCCCATGGTCCCCTCCAGCCGGGCACTCGCCGTGGCATTTCTTCTCTCTGAGAAGATGGGCCGGCTTGTGCTGACGCAGAAGGATTATCAAATGCCGTGTTCCATTCTCCAGGGATGTGTTGTTCCTCAGGCTGAAGCTGCACCCTCACGTTCCGAAGGGCAAAGAAGCCATCGTTCCATTGCTGCACTATAGCCTCGACCTCTGCGCGTCTACAGCGTGATTCATTGCGATCAGCTGCCTGGCCGTCTGACTTGACACTACCCTCGCTACTGGCATTTAGGCCATCGTCAAGCTTGGTCTTTTTGCCAAGGAGTTCCTCGTTGGTGGTCGAGTCATGATTCGGGAGAAGAAAGTTGACGAACGTCGCCCAGTCTTGAGGCGTGACGTCGTGCAAATTCGCCCATTCTTTCGGGTAGGGGATATCCTCAGGGACAGAGTCTGGCTGAACAGCGATGGTATATATCTGACGCTCCGACTGAGCTGCAGCCGCCGCCGCAGGCCTGGTTTCAAAGTACAGCGCTGCACTGGGAGATGGTGGTACGTGACTGTGCCTCTGTTGCTGATCTAGCGGCGTCGTCGAGTTGGTCGGTGTAAGTGGTGGAGTGAAGATGACGGGCTCGTTGGTTGATGTGGACGATGCCGCATCATGGCCGGGAAAGGCGGGGCCGTGGCCGGAGGAGCCGGCGACGGAGGCAGATTGTGGTGACTGCGGGGGTCTAGAGGATGTAGAGTAAATATCTGTCTCTGAATATGGCGGTGGCGGTAAGTCGTCATTGAAGTCCATGCCTGATGATGGAGTTGTCATGATGGGCGGATAGTTGAGTAAGTGCTATGACCGGAGAGATCGGATGATAGTTGGCTGCACTGAATGTGTTACAAAGAAGGTGATTAGTATGTTCACAAGCTTTACCTAGAAATCAAGCCTATGATAAGATGAATAGCAGTTTCTGTACTGAGGTAAAAACAATAAAATGCCTGCCTGGTCGTTGTCACTTTATAGCTATCTCTCTTCACCGTCTCGACAGGTCATTCGTCGATATAACCTGAGCCCACTCAGCCCATCATTCCAGGTTACGCAAGTCGCATTCACACTCCTCAGCTCTATGGTCCAATAGTTGGGCCGTTGCTGACGCGGCAGCAAGCGAGGCAGCCTACGACGCTTAAAGAGTCACTCACTCAACTGTTAAATGCCAACTCACAAGAATTGGGCCAAAGTCACAAGGCATTTTAGCTACAAGAGGCATTCAAGTCTTGCTTCTAGCATATAGAAGATCCATGCTTTAGATTCGACATCTGATACTGTAAAATAATATCTAGGAGTAGTTTCGAAGCAAGCAAAATACAGAGCAAAGACAACAAGTCTGTCGCTCCACAATACCCCTCTGAGCACCCTGCCCGATCGGCCTTGGCTCAGCCTTCTGGGGCTAGTGAAACCCCATAGGGCTAGAGGTACCGCTCAATGCCACCTATCCATGACTTAGACAGGTACAGTACCAATTGATATAACCGTCAAATACACGGCGCTCAGTCTCAAGGTCGTCGTCACGCTTCAACGCAATCGGTATATCTCGGTCACGATACTCTGTGAACCTTTGAGAAGCTTAAATTGACGCTGGTGATATTAAGCTTCAGCTAAATCTATGGCACTTTCACTCCCATGCCGCTTTGCGTTCACATTTATCACGAAGGATATCAAAACCCCCATATCTCTCAACGCCTGGACCTGAATGAATGACAATCAACTTTTGTGATTTTTCTTTTTTTTACTTCTTAAACTGCGCTGATATCTCTCCATCATGCATCCCACAGGTGAAAGTCGACGTCCTCCTGCTTGTAATGGTCTGCGATAAGACTGGACAGATGATCTCTCGAGTGTGTTCCTCTGTAACATGTGTTAGCAAATTTGTCCTTCATAGCGGTGCGCTCAACTTACAGGTTGGTGATATATGTGTCAATCAGCTCTGGGGGGACCATCTCTGTGATAGCAGTCCGGACCTCAACGCTATTCACCATAGACCCATCCGCAAAGTTGACAAAGCTGGCCGAGTCTCCCCACTCAATTAGCGACTCCTCGTTGAAGGGGTTCTCAGGGCTGAGTTTATACACGCCGCTAAGCACAATGACTGCGTTGCCCTGCTCCTTGGCAGCTCGAGCGACTGCTGCAGCGCCAGCGTCAGCGACGACACCGCCATTGGCTACAATGGCTCGCGCGCCGAGAATGACCTTGTCCACCCGAGACATGTACGCCATGAGTCCTCCGTTCATGATGTTGATCACTGAGATGCCGGCGGATGTGAGCTTCTTTCGGAATGAAGCATGCTGGACTTCGGCGGTCTGTTTTCTCGGGGGCTCGGTGGCGATGAGGACTGTAAAGCGGCGCTTCAGAGCCGCGCGGAGGATGAAGCGCTCTACTGTAGGCGAGGGCTGGTGAACGAGCACATAGTCGCCAGGGTGAATCTGGACTTCGGCCAGGGACGCAATCTGGTCGTCCACTTGGCTGATCTCGTCCTTGATCTCCTCAATACCATCAATGACTTCGGATCTCAGAGCGTGGATCTGAGTAGAAGGAGCTCTCCATGAAGGAGGGGTAGATGCTCCTGAAAGACCAACAGGGGATCCTTGGCTGCTGGGAATGAGATCGTTGGGTGTTGACACTGAGAGGAGGTGGAAGAGTGTCTTGGGAACGTTGACAGAGCTGTAGGAGGATAAAGGACCTGGTCGAACTGGCGGTGGCTTGGCGCTATTGGTGATGTAGTCGCCGGCAGAATCTTGCTTGCCATATGTCGAAGGCGGCCATTGATGAGCCAGGGCGTCGGGGTTAGGGACAGCATCAGTCGGCGTGGCCTGGGCCTCACTGGGTGTTTCACTGGCACCCTCGTTCCTATCCTCAGCAGCTTCATCGCGGATGAGGCCTAGAACCCGGCGGACGATATTTGCAATGACAAGCTCTTTGGGCTGGGCCTCGACGAGACGACGGCCAATGCGAGAGACATTATCAATCAGACCATCGACGTTGAACCATTTCGACCGGGCGACGACTTGGAGTAGGATGTGGGCGGTTGCGACGGCGCAGGGCTCAGAGCCCTTGATCTGGCGTCGCTTGAGGAGGCTGATGATATCGCAAGCATTTAGTAACAGGAAAGCTTGGCAAAATAGGACTGGGCTGGTGTTCTCACGAGGTTAGGTTCTCAACAGAGGCTTCCAATGCCTGGCCCTTGAGAGACTTGAGATACTTTTCGAGATCGGGCGCATAGCCCGTGGAAAGAGGGGCCATCTCTGGGTGTAACTGAGAGTGTCGCAGTCGTAGCTAGCGTAGGTAGTGGAATATCCGTGTGGTGTGCGTCGCGGGGTGATGGATGGAGGGGTGGTTGAGGGCCAGAAGCCTGCAGAAAGCCAAGAGCCGATCGATTTGGAGGCTTCTTTCAGATTTTGGAATATTCTTCTGTAATAGATGAAGTAAAGGATACCGTGAGCGTGCTACGCTGAGCTGAGACGTGGGCGTTGTTGAACAAACAAACGATTGTACTGCTTTGCTTGGATTGGGTGAATGGAATGTGAGTCAGTCAATCAATCCCACGACCGGACCTTTTTTTGCGCAAGGCTGTCGGCTCGAGTTGAATTTGTGGGGGCCCTCAGCCTCGCCCCTCGGTGGGGCTTTTACCCCAAGGCTGCGGAAAGCCATGACGACAAAGGAGCAGGGGCATGGTTAGACAGGTGCACTAAGAGTCTAGAGCCAATGTGAGGTTGATGATTGTAAAGACAATCAGTGAATACTAATGGTGGGATATGAGCCTCTCTTAAGCCCTGTGTAGTTCAGGTAAGGAAACTAGGGTTGACCGCTATGATGGATGACTTGTCACTGTGTATCAAAGCTGTGATGAGCTGGCAACCATACACCGTCATCCAAGGCTCAACTCTTGCAAAAGCTTGGCCAAGTATAAGAGAACAAGGAACGGTCAGTGTCCTCTGATCTCATGAAGCTGTACAAGCCGCAACCACAGTTTTGGCACTTTTGATAAAGCTCTTCTAGCTTGACACAATTGCCTTTATATCCCGCGACCTTTGTCTATCTTTGTCTTGAGAATTATGACTTGATTGGATTATAGCATCTCAGGCAATAGAAAGTATAGACACCTATACATGAACAACCTCATTGAGCGGGAATACCACAGCTTCTAATACCACAGCTTCTAATACCAAGCTCGCTTAGCCTATCGCACCATCAATTATCAATAATTTAATCTGCAGCCCTAGATTAGCGATATGAACCAATTCAATCAACATCTGATTTCACATGCAAACGACTGAGAGTTGAGGGTAGACGTCGATACGAAAACGAAACAAGACCAGCCCGCAGATCCACAAATCCAGACCAGACTTGCATGTAGCTTTATCAACCAGGTGCTAGGATGCTCTATATGGCAGCATCTTGTGTTGTTCAATAGGGCTTTGCAATACTGAATTTATCAGGCGATATCTCCTCGTCCATTCCTATAATGTGTGTAGTAATCTCGGAAGACTGTTTTATACAACCAAGCTAGAATCTCGAACCTTGAAGCATCAATCGTCTCTTGCAGGGGTAGATAAGCCGCAGCCCCCAGCAATGGGAAGCAGGGATTTTAAGCATTGTCCTGCCTCGGCTTGATTTCTCTGTGTTTGTCTTGGCATAAGGCTACAGAAGGAAGAGAATTCCTGTTTACTGTTCTTAGAGAAAGTTCTAGGTCAATGTCCTATAGCTGGTGTCTTGTTTTCCCCACTAGATTCGACATGTGCGTCTTGCACTAACTATTAGAGTCTTTTTTATTGTAACTAGCCTACTATAATAGATATTTTAGGAGAAATCAATTAGTATTTAGTGAAACTTATATCTAAAGTCTATTCCCCCCCCGAGGCGAGTCTCTTGGTTGACTTGCAGTAACATAGTCATGATGCTTTATATGGAGATTGAAGTAAGAGCTAGGTAGGTATGTATTACTACTATTCGGCGAAACCATTGGTGAAGTTTATAAATGACATCAAGTCTGCTGAAATAGTAGATACTGTCGCTATTTTCTGTAGCATATTACTGCTCTGTTCGATATTTGCAACTTGGAAGAGCTAATTACTACGTGCAGTAGATTTTGTAAGCCACGGCTTGCAAACTACTTTTCGTTTTGAGTAAAAAACGTTGTTAGAGTAAGACAGACACGCCACCGAAACAGTTTGCCATACCATTCCCTATACACAATGTATAGTATCCCTCCCTTCGAGTACTATTAAAATGCAATTCCTCTTCTACATATTACAGAGCGGAATTCTACCGCAAGAAAGACCAGTTGGCGCTAAAAAAATAAAAAAAATACTTTGGCTGATTTTCATGCAGTATATAAAAAGAAGTCGTCGAATGATTGTATTAAACTGTTTGCGCTCAGCACGGTCAGAAAATAGGTTTAGAAACTTAGGATATCTGGACAAAGACTTGGAATAGGAGTAATTTGTATTGTAATAAATAAGTCTAAATTGCTGGTATCCAAGTAAATGAAACCCCTGTCATTGTTTCCAGGTTTCAAGCCGGGGGCCCTCATCAACACGACTGCTAGCTTCAGAGTGGATGCGCTGAAGATGAACTGGAATTCCCCCAGCATCCATCTCGGCACCTCCACTGAATCCCCAACACGTGAACCATCCCTCAACCATCATCCGTCAATCGAGCCATCCCTCCCTTTTGCTCTGCTCTGTTATCTACAATACCTACCTATTGATCGTCTTGTTTGCGCGCGCCAACTTGAACTTCCACTTCCCCTCACCTTATCATCCCGATCGTCACCATCGGTTCGTCCCCTCTAACACAAACGCCTCTGCTGCACCATTACCGCGAAACAACCTAACCTAACGGTACTTGCTGCTGCTCTCTAGCGCTCCAGGGCTGCTTATTTCTAAGGTGCCCGTGGCTTGGTAGATCTTGGGCTACGGTATTGCTAGTCCACCAACAAAGTTCCAGGCTAGAACTTCCCTCAGCTCAACGCCACGAAACAGGAGAGACTAGTTTGCTTCTGCTCACCACAGTATCATTCTACCCGTACTTGCGAGGGCGGCTTAAGCTCCCATTTTTCTAGGTTAGCGGTACAGAGTACTGTACCGACCGTCTCACTGCCCTGCCACTAAAAAAGACATCTGTACTCTTGGATTGGACTGGATTCGGCCGGGACCTCCAAAAAGGCTTGGGCCTGTTCCTGTTTCTATTCCCTTTTCTTCCTCCCTCTGTAACCAGGCTGCCCGGTGTATACTTATTTTCCTGGCGCTTGACCACGAGCGATCGCGATTGCGCCTGCGACTGCGCTGCTCTGCGACTACCTACCCTGGCTCTTGTTCCTTGATGCCTTCTTGACATTCGTTTCCTCAGCATCCGTTTTCCGATCACGAGTCGACTAGTCCATCGCCCGACGACCCGCCGCTTTCCTCGGACTTGCTTTCCGTCCTTGATTATTATACTCCGACAGCTCATCCCTCGATTGATCTCTCCTGGGCCATCTCTTTCTACCTCATGGACTGCTCTAGCTCGTGGCGATGAACTCTCTCAACATCCTCACGGCCCGCGTGTCGCCGCCCCCGAGCCCAGCTGAATCGCGATCCAACAGCATAAGCTCCATTGGCATCGGTTTAACTTCCGAAGACGATCCCTCTCATGCTCCCCAGCACGATGATAGACAAGCCGGCCACGATACCGAATCTTTCCCCCAGGACACCTTCGACGAGTCGCGATTCGACACCGAGAAGCCGCTCGCTGACGAGGATACACCACTGCTTGGCGACACTGGCGAAACTCAAAAGCGAAGTTCATGGTGGCACTCTATCCCCCGGCGGCTTGCTTCAAGCATCATTGGCTCTATTCGATGGGTTCTTGCGACATTGGCCTCCCCGGGTGTGTATCTCATCGCCTGCTTCTACGACGAGGACGGCAATTTCGCACCTTTCGCACAGCTCGGAAAACTATTCGGGTTACATGTTGGAACTCAGCACAAGACTATGAAAGAACCGGACAATGCTTCAGAAAAAGACAATTATGGTAGAACTTCAGGATATAGGAGGCTAGCACCCCGGCCAAGGCCCGTATCATCTTCGTCCACGTCATCAGGTCTTTCATCGGAATCGGAATCAGATGGATCTCGGTCAGGCAGCTTGAGTCGGCATGCTCGGTCCAAATCGCTACAACCCGCTGAAGAAACAGGTCCTACACGAAGATCTATCCGTATCAAACTGAATAGCGACGAGGATCTTAGACAACGGAAGCACAGGAAAACGCAATCGGCGGTCGCGCGAACCAAAGCCAGTGACCTAGGGGGCGATCTTTCAGCGCATCTCAAGTCTCCTACGTCTCCCATCGCAGCCCTCACAAAGTACCCGAAAACACCAGCACCACCTCGACCTCTGATCCCACGCAGGCAGCCGTCCTACATCAATCTCGAGCCCTCGACGAACCCGCAAAAGACTTTGATTCTCGATCTAGACGAAACACTGATACACAGCATGTCCAAGGGCGGCCGGATGAGCACCGGGCACATGGTTGAGGTGCGGTTGAACACGACGTATGTCGGGGTTGGCGGACAGACATCGATTGGACCACAGCACCCGATTCTATACTGGGTCAACAAGCGACCATACTGCGATGAGTTCTTGCGACGAGTGTGCAAGTGGTACAACCTGGTTGTGTTCACAGCTTCAGTACAGGAGTATGCAGACCCCGTGATCGACTGGCTAGAGACGGAGAGGAAATTCTTTTCGGCGCGCTACTATCGTCAACACTGCACTTTCCGACAGGGAGCTTTCATCAAGGACCTGAGCTCGGTCGAGTCAGACCTGAGCAAGGTGATGATTCTGGACAACAGTCCGTTGAGCTATCTGTTCCACCAAGGTGAGAGAGGAGCCACTCAGTCAACGACTGCTGAAGTATAGGAGTGGTATATTGACATCTGATTCTCTAGACAATGCGATTCCCATCCAAGGCTGGATCAACGACCCGACGGATACAGATCTGATGCATTTGGTGCCATTGCTGGAGGGCCTGCAATATGTACATGATGTGAGAGCGCTGCTGGCGCTGCGGGGTGGTGAAGACGGACAGCACATGGCATGAGACTCATAACTACTTTATGATATTTAATTCTGCGTCAAGATGATTGGTTTCTCTGCTTCTCTCCTGATACGATGCACGTGGGGGAATGAGAGGTGGTGGGGAGGGCGACAGTACCACCACATTACCCCAGATTTGACTTTATGGTGTCACTCAGGCCTCAACGCTGTAGACAGAGGGGTTGACTGTATATGCATTTCTCAAAGGTCGAGCAAACTTGTTACAGATGAGCGAAGTTGGGATGAAGACTGTTTCAGTATGGTCATGAAGTACTAGACGACATATCTATCATCACGAGTCGTTTATATGTTATAAACCTGGAGTGACCTCTTCAGGTGTTTGACTTCAGGAGATGTATTGAGACTTGACGCCTTGTGAGGGATACGAACATACCCTAAATGCTTACAACTGAGCACAAAGAATAAGGGTCCATCCACCAGCTCACGTCAAATTCGATCACCCGTCACGGCACCCAATCCATCTCATCCTCAAGTTGTATCCCACAGATTTTCCTCAGGGACAGGGTCTGGTGTCGATAGCATGTGGCCATGGACGTCTGAGACATGCTCAAGCTGCCGGGCTAGTCTACCTATGTAGAAGCCGTCTGTTTACGGGAGGGCCAAGACCGGCTTTGCAAGATGGAATTGTTGAAAACGGGGAACAAAACAAGCTTTTTTGGCCGGCTTCGGCTCCGCGGTTCGCCAGGGACGGACGAGATGGGAGAATCCGGCTGTCAAGGGAGGATACCCGCCTTGTTTCTGTTGTGGACTGAAAGAGAGAAAAAAGAGATTGAGCCGAGGGAAACGGGATAGATGCAAATGACGCCGTGACACCATCATCACCCGCGCAACCTTGCAACCGAAAAAAGCTTGGGGGAAACGGAATTCTAGACTGGGCATGGCCCCCTCCGCTAAGACTTGCAGTGCTTCTCACACCCCGGCCACCAAAGAAACTTGCCCTGGACCTGGCAGAAACTCCCCACTGATCCAAGCTTCCCCATCTTTTGCCCCGCCTGAGCAGGAGATCAAGCTCCTAGAGCTCTCTCTCTCTCTCTGGGTTTAAGATGGAAACTGAGTTGAGTTGTAAGACGTCAAGACTGTTGGTTACTGGAAAAAGTTGGCAAGCTACTGTAGATCAGTAATTCAGAGCCCGGGCAATCAATGCACTAGAAAGAGGAGAGCTAGACACATTTGCTACAGTACAGTACAGTACTGGGAGAGCTGTAACTCCCCACTAGAGCTGACCTGATGGAAATGGAAACCGTCTCAAAGACTGTCTCACCAAATGGTGACATCATCGCATCTGGTGACGACACAAGGGGAGACAGGCAGGCAAGCCACTCGACTGAATGATGCGAATGCAAAATTTGGGTGGAGAGATCGAGATCTGTGACGACTGCCAAAGTACAAATACTGGGAAACGCCTGCCTCATCCTCTGAGCCTGCTTGTACCTTGATCATCCATCCATTCCTCTCCAATTGAAGCTATACTCAACCTCAACTTCTCCAACCTCACTTAATCAATACACACAAAATGTCTCTCCACTACCTTCCCCCCGTCAAGCCCTCCGCCATCGCCCTCGGCACCGCCTTCAATCACGGTGTTGAGCTCGCCGTCCTCGCCCCCATCTTCGGCCAGACCTACCACCGCGCCAAGGCTGCCAACACCAAGGAGGAGTTCATCCGCTCCAAGGAGGCTTCTGGTGCTGCTCTCGCCTGGGGCTCTTCGCTCGTCGGTTCTGCTCTCCAGTCCTACGGTGTCGGTGCTCTCATCAACGCCACCGGTACTCTGAGCTACAAGGGCGCCGCCTATCTCGGATCTCTCATCTTCTTTGCTACCTCTGCTCCCGGCGTATGTTCTCAACTCTCCCTGATGCTCGTGAGCAGCCAGCTAACACCCTCCAGTACATCTCTCAGATCTTTGTCGAGAAGCGACCTCTCGACACCGTCGGCGTCGGTCTGGCTACCAAGCTTGTCGAGACCCTGGGTCTCTCCGTCTTCCTCACCTGGTGGGGAACCCGAACCAACCCCTTCGAGTAAGGGACTCCTCTCATGACGATGTTTTTCTCCCCATGATGGGAATGGGTTTATGAATTTGTTATGTCGCGGCCACGGGCCTGTGTGAGATAGGAATAGGAACGATTATGTACCTATAACAGAAAGCCAATAAGGCAAAGTAATACCACACAAATGAACAAAAAAAGCTGCATACGAACGTGACGGTTATGATATTGAAGGTGCTTTATAAAAACTCTCATACTGCATGCCTGGTCGCGTGAGTTGAGCTGCTGTATAAACGACAACGATTCATTACAACTGAGCCTGAGCTCTCAATGTCAGCCAAACGTTTCAAGGACCCATTGTAATCATGTCCCATTTTAATGCAATAGCTAACCTGAACGCCGCCAAAGCCCTGATCCAGCCGTTCTTCTCCGGCCGGAATTGCTGGTATAATACATCCAGACTTGTTCTAACACCTGTGCCCACAGACAGAGCAAGCTCTACACCCGTGTCCTCCTCATCACTCAACACAGCACAGCTCGATGCTCCAAATCTCCTTTAGTACTTGCTTCCGCCCTTGACCCAGAAAGCCTGCTTGCCGTACTCCTTCTGCACGTACTTGATGAGCGACGCGTAGCTCTCGCCAAACGCCTCACCGTCGTCCTCGCCGTCCTTGTCAGCGGCCTTGGAGTCCTTGGCCTTCTTGCCCTCGGCCTTCTCCATGATCATGACCACGGATGTAGGTCGCTTCGTCTTGGCGGCGGCACCGAGTTCCGCGCGCGACGTGACAAAGATGAAGGGCACGTTGTGGTCCTCGCACAGCACGGGCAGGTGAGAGATGACGTCCATGGGAGAGATGTCGCCGGCGATGATGACAACGCCGGGGAAGGAAGTGTAGCCGGGCGCAGAGGGGGGAGACTTTCGCAGGGTCTTGACGACTTCCTTGACGCCGCGCTTGAGGGTGTTGTTCTTGGCAGCTGTCACTCAAAGTTAGCGAATTGGGGTCGACACGTGCAGAATGATGATCGCGTACCCTTGCGGATGGTCTTGTAGACCTTCTTCATGCCCTTCTCGTCCGCCACGGGCAGGGCGAACGGAACGACAGTCCTCTCGAGGGGCAGGTCGGCGACCTTGTCCTCCTCAGCGTCCGAGTCCTCGTCGGCCTTGGCGACGGCGGCAGCAATGGGGCCGGCATCCTGCTGGATCTTCTCCTCGAGGGCGGCGGCGAGCTTCTCCTTCTTGTCCTTCTTATCCTTCTTCTCCTTCTTGGACTTGGAAACGCCGGACTCGTCGCTTCGCTTCTTGTCCTTCTTCTCCTTCTTATCGGGCTTCTCGGCGGCCATTGCTGCGGTTCTCGAGAGAAAGCCTGGTTCAAACTTTTGTTTTTAGATTGCCAAGGGTTAAATCCGCTGGGTTCGAGCGGAGATTGTGTGTTCCAATTGAGGATTCCGCAGGACGATGGGTGGTCGCAAAGTTTCCGTGTTTTCTTTAGCACTCCACCGACCTCGAAATTTTCCAACTTTTTTTTCTCGAGCTATGCTGAGGCGGCTTTACGTACCGCCGGCTCCGTTAATTCTCGCTCACGTGACCCAGAAATGAGCCTGTCCAATCAGACGCCAAGTAATGACTATTACCAGTGGATATGGCTATGAGTGCCTACGAAGAATATGTTATTGACTTGGTTATAAGCCTTCAATTGCAGTTCAATGAGGTGGTAGGAAGAAGTTAACAAAGAAATATTGTGACAGTTGTCTATTGCATCCCCAGTTCTAGGTAATGATGTACAATGAGTCCAGAGGACCTACTCCAAAACATATCCGCCTTCGGTTTTCTTCTCCAGAGCATCAACCAATTTATTCCTCCTCGTCGCCGAACTCAGCACGGCCAGCCTTGGAGTTGAGGTACTCGCTTCTGTAGAGGAGTCAGCATATCGCCCTCGTGTGAGGCGCTGAACGTAGACATACCGCTCGACGGCCCAGCTCATGATGTAGTAGCCGGCAACCACGGGAGGGAGCCAGAAGAAGATCTGGTTCTTGGTACGGCGGAAAGTGTTGAAAATGGCGGCGTGGCCGGCGCCGGCCCAGGCGTTCTGTCGGTTGGCGGACAGACCGTAGGTGACGATACCGCGCTGCTTCTCACCACCTGATGCCGAGTTAGTTCTCTGCCTCTTTCATGATGTTGGTATTCCCAAGACGACGGTTTCGATGCATAGTAGAGGCTGGTTGAGTGTGTGCATCAAGTCGCGGTAATGTCTCAACTCAATTGCAATCCTCCTCGTGCATCCGTCATCATCGATCCCTTGGTCCGTCGCAATCGATCCAGATCCCATTCGTTCGTACATCGCAGGAGCAGTCACTTACCGAAGTGGCCCCAGTTGCCCAGGTAGCTATTAAATAATCGTCAGCCAAATTCCACAGCCATTAGATCATTTAAAGAGAGCCTTGGTGATGCTGGTCTGGCCATTATTGGGGGAAAAGCCGCAACTGATCACATCGCCAATTGCCCTCCCTCAATCGCAATGCACGTACTGTCCGTTCTTGGGGTCGGCAGCGCCGCTTCGGAGCATCTGAGTCGGTCTCATTTTGGCGGCTTTGTCGAGTCTCGAGAGTGTCAAGTCGTCGGTTGGAGACGAGTCGAGGCAGAAAAGGGCACTTGAGGATTTCTCGGGTCGGGTTGGATTGGAACCGCAGAGACAGGCCAGGCTTTCCCCATCAGCCGAGCTTTCCCGAATGGGACTAGCGCAGATTCACCACCCACTTCGAATCTAGCACCTCCAACCAGTCGACTAAGAGCTTCAAATCATCATCGCCGTCCGTTGACTCCGAAAAGCTTCAGCTACGCCGCATCGCTCTTTGACGTCCACCCTTTTTGGTCCGTATTTCAATCAGACGGAAGAGTCAAGATCAAAAAAGACAAAAATGGCGGCCGCTGCTCGAGCCCTCAACTTCATGTACCGCTTGGCGGTGCCCGTCTCGGGTGCCATTGTCATAGGCAGCCAGGCCATATACGACGTCAAGGGCGGAACTCGGGCTGTCATCTTTGACAGAGTGTCTGGTGTTAAGGAGACTGTCATCAACGAGGGAACGCACTTTCTGGTCCCCTGGCTGCAGAGGAGCATTATCTTTGATGTGCGCACCAAGCCCAGGAATATCGCAACTACTACAGGCAGCAAGGATTTGCAGATGGTCAGCTTGACGCTACGAGTGCTGCACAGGCCGAATGTCAAGGCTCTTCCCAAGATCTACCAGGTGAGACTCGGAGTGAAAAGATTACTGCCTGGATAATATGGCTAATTCTTGCAGAACCTCGGCGCCGACTACGATGAGCGAGTCCTCCCCTCGATTGGTAACGAAGTCCTCAAGGCCATTGTTGCTCAGTTCGACGCCGCCGAGCTCATCACCCAGCGAGAAGCCGTCTCTGAGCGCATCCGTGCCGACCTGACCCGCCGTGCCGCCGAATTCAACATCGCCCTGGAGGACGTTTCTATCACCCACATGACCTTTGGCCGCGAGTTCACAAAGGCCGTCGAGCAGAAGCAGATTGCCCAACAGGACGCCGAGCGAGCGCGCTTCATCGTCGAGCGTGCTGAGCAGGAGCGTCAGGCCAACGTCATCCGTGCTGAGGGTGAGTCCGAGTCCGCTGAGGCCATCAGCAAGGCCATTCAGAAGGCCGGCGACGGTCTCATCCAGATTCGAAAGATCGAGGCCAGTCGTGAGATTGCCGCCACTCTCTCGACAAACCCCAACGTGGCCTACCTGCCCGGAGGCAGTGGAAAGCAGGGTGGTCAGTACTTGCTGTCAGTGGGCAGGGCTTAAGGCAGCGGATGAGTATGATGTAAAGGATATTAAGGAAACGATTGGGAACTCCCCGCTTATTGTTGGTGAAGGAAGTTATTATTCACAAGCGCCAACTATGTATTTCTAGAACGAGACCGGATGGGAATACCAACCCTATCTCGCAATGTATAATCGCCTGTGGCTATACGTTTCATAACTTGATCATGAATATGTGCTGTATAAATTATCGAACCTCCTGGAAGGGTTTCGACGGTAAGGCAGGAAGACAAAACATCTTATTACCAGCACAATAGCCTATGTCTTCTGCAATATGGGGTATAATGAGTTAAGCCAGTAGGTTATGCCTCGAGGAACTCCTCTGTCAGTCCAACTTTCTTTCCAGGAGCCACAAAACTACCATCCACCAGTTTCCAGCCTTCCCTCTGCATATCCATCCATATGTTTCGAATCTTGAGGCGAACTAGATCCCCCGCGGCTCTCGCATCTTCGGCGGAGTCATGGCCCAGCATCTTGGGGCCCGTCTCCTGCTGGATCTTGCGGTTGAGGTGGACATCCATGAGCATCTTCAGACTGTAGCGGTACGGGAGGCCAGCTTTGTGAGGGAAGAGTAGCACGGTATCAATCAGTGTTGGGTGCACGATGCGGACCGAGTTGAGGTCGTTTTCCAAGCCGTGGCCGATTAAAGGTGTCGTTGGTGATATGAGGGAGAAGAGGAGATCTCGGGCGACCTCGGGTGATGAGACAATCTTGAGCTTCTTCTTCTTAGGCTTCAGCTCGCCGTCCTCGTTCACATCGTCGCTGCCGCTCTTAACTGGCTTTGTCGATTCTTCTGCGGACCATGATTCAGCCTGGGCGAGGTCTTCCGGCCAGACGCCAGAATAACGTGAGTTGAGGTCTAGGATTTCTCCCAGTGGTCGAACAAGAATATCCAGCAGCTCCTCGCCTGTAGGCCAAGACGTGGCGGTTAGGCGGATGAGTTCCATCCCAAAGACCGTGTAGCCCATCTCACAGTCAAAAGCAACTGCTCTATCTGTGGGCGCCAGGGGGTTTGCTGGGGTTTCTGCAAAATTGAGCACAGAAGCAAGTCTTTTCGGGTCTGAGGTCTTGAAAACATGGTGATCGCGGGTAAAACAGCCCACGGAATCTCCGACTTCTTGGCCGCAACACTGGTATCGCTTGGGTTGTCTCGTCTTGTCGCCCAGAGCCTTTGGAGCGATGAAGGTCTTGCCCCAGTGAAAGGTACATGTCCCACCAGAAGTGAGCGCACCATCATCTTCACGTCGTCCGGGGAAAACTTGAAAGCGCTGTTGGCATCGGTCACACTTCTCCCATCCCGCAGCTGTCTCGACACCCTGTCTCGCCTTTTCTATGTCCTCTTCTGAAGGGATAGTGGCAACGTATCCATGACTTGCGAGCTTATCGATTGGTGTCAGGAGTCTCTTTGTAAGCTCAACCTCTTGAACGGGAGTAAGACCGGTCTTGATCTCCTTTGGTGCATCAGAAACTTCATTTCCAGAAGCCTCGAGTGCCAACTTTTTTCTTTCTTCCTCTCGTTCAGTTTTCCAGGCAGCGACCTTCATTCGCTTGTACTGCATCACCTTGTTCTTCATAATGTTGGAGTAGACGGCAGCTTTGTGAACAGCAACATACTCCTCCTCATCTAGGGTTCGAACGATGAGATCCTGGTCTGACAAGAGTAGACTCATCTCGTCTTTTTTCGCTTCTTTCTTTAGTTCTTTGTTCAGTCGAGTAAGTTCTTGGTGAAGCATTCTGACGAGTCTGAGTCGGATCTCATGGCTAGCAGGTGAGCTTTTAAGGAGTCTGGGGTTCAGTGATTCAGCCTTCTTTGGCTTTGTTTGCACAGGCTTCTGGTTCAGAGATGGACGTGATTCATTGGCCGAGGAGCTGATTTTCGCTCTTTTGATGGGAGTTTTGGCAGTTTCATCCGAAGTTTCAATCTTTCGCTTTACCGGCGGAGGAGATACTGGTCGGGCGGCTGTTTCAAGCATCTTTGCTGCTGATATTGGTATCTCATCCGTTGAATTCGCACGAGATGTTCCTGAAGAGCTGGGCCCGACATCTTGTGGTGTTGCAGGGGAAGATGTTGGTCGAAAGGGGTCAGCCCTTACGCGGTTTCGCGGTACATCCTGATTTGCAGTGGCAGTCTCCTTGTTGCTTGTACCAATTGAAGCAACTCCTGGCGCAGACGGCCCTGGTGCAGTCGGTTTGTCCTTCTCATGACCAAATATACAGTGAAACGCTGTGCAATTGTTGCCGGCCGGACAAGGGATGTGTTTCAGATCTACACTCATGACGACGACCCCTTGAGGCGGAGCTGGTAGCTTTTTGAGAGGTCTTCGATTGTTGTATCCGTGATCATGTGGGCGATAAGCAGTGGTGACACAAGATCCTTGACTGTGAATGGATGAGATGAAGTTGTGGTGTTGAATTCAAGTTTAGGGTGGGTGTGTGGTAGGAGGGAGATGATCCACTGATGTGGGATTTTATGGAAAAGAGAACCAATGTTGAAATTATTTCCCTGAGTATTCGCTTAGTGAGCTCTGAGAGAGTTTGGTGTTTGTTTATGAGCTGTGATTCTTTGGACGTAGTTGTTATGAAGCGTTTAATGAGATGAAGTTGCAGGAGCTTCAGCTAAGCCACGAGAGTGGCTGCTCCCTTGAATGAGCTCCACTTTTAGCAGCTACACTGGCTTATGCGCTTGCGAAGACTCCACTAGAAAATAGGCTACAGAGGCTCAGTCGCAACGACACTTCAAGTCAACTCATGATGGATGTAGCAATCAATGAATAAGGTACTTAGAGTCGTTGTGAGGGCATATCTTGATTGAGTAAAGCTCATATCATTATTTGAAGCCGTTTTTGGCGTAGAAATAGTCAGTCCTGTTTACAAGGTTTGGACTTAAATATTTACAGGAGTTCACACTCGGTTTCGCGTCGTTTGTAGTCGTCATGACCGGAATTCGGCTCCTTATGATATTAGCCCGCAACACCATGCGATAGTGTAACGAGGCGCTACTGATTCTTCGATCAAATGGTTGAGATGAGATCCTGAGTTCTTTAGTCTATTAGATCCAATCAAGACCAGTCATTGGTTGCAGTCGGAATCCAATCTATCCGAGACGGTCTCCTATCTTCAAGTCCGCAGTCTGACAGCAGCTTCAGCGGACTTTGCTGTGATATAAAGGTCGGGACTTAATCTCCCCGGCGCCATTATACTTATTGCGCAAAACAGCCACGTCTTCAGCTCAGCCTTACGGGGTTAACATTTGCAATACCCGTTGAATCGTGTGTTATCGCCTGTTGGTCGACGTCGATACGACCTAGTAGTCAGTCATAGACTATTTGGTGGGGAGTCTTAACTCCGTCACTCCCGTCCGTCTTGTTGCAGCATACCAATTAACGTACACCCCGAAAGTCCGCTCGTTGGGGCGAATCTCCTGAGACGCCTCAACTTTTTTCTTTTCCTCTTAAATAGTTGCTGCCTCAGCCATTCCTTCTAATCTATATCTATATTTTCTCTCATTATCCGTCATGTCGAAGCCTATCGCCATAGAAGATGTTACTGGTGGAAGCGCAAAGGCAACCCACCTCTGCGTCCTAGTCCACGGTGTTAGTATCCCCTGATGGTCACCCTTGATATTACCTATGTATGTCATTGCTGACCACCACTAATCCTACAGCTTTGGGGAAACCCAAGTCATATGCGCAACATTGCTAAATCTCTGCGCGATCAATATTCCGAAGACGACTTGTACATCCTCCTTGCAAAGCAGAACAGCGGCAGCTTCACCTATGATGGCATCGAACTTGGTGGCGAGCGCGTTTGCGCCGAGATCGAGGAAGAGTTGCGCAAGATTGAAAAACAGGGCGGCAAGATCACCAAACTGAGTATCGCGGGTTACTCTCTTGGAGGCCTGGTATCACGATATGCAGTTGGCCTGCTCTATGCCAAGGGCATCCTTGATAAACTCGAGTGCATGGTGCGTTGATTGAGTCGCATTTGGTATGCGATTGCTAATGGTTCCTTGATAGAACTTTACTACGTTTGCGTCTCCCCATCTTGGAGTGAGAACACCACTCAAGGGCTGGCTCAACCAGATCTGGAACGTCCTCGGCGCAAGAACACTATCCATGTCTGGCCGCCAACTCTTTACGATCGATAGCTTCCGCGATACTGGCCTACCTCTCCTCGCTGTGCTCGCCGATCCCGACTCCATCTTCATGTCTGGTTTACGAAAATTCAAGCGCCGCACGCTCTACGCAAACATCGTCAACGACCGCAGTGTTGTGCACTACACGTCCAACATCACCAAGACCGATCCATACACCGACATCGACAAGGTGAAGCTCAACTACCTCGAAGGTTATGACGGCGTGATCCTTGACCCTGACCATCCTGTGGCACCTCGCCCGAAAATTCGATCGCAAAACTCGCTTTCAGAAGATTACGATGCTATCAAGAAATGGTTCAAACGCATCCCCTTCATGTTGACAGTCGGTGTCTTAGTCCCGATTGGCGTCGTTGTATTTCTGGCCAACTCCGTTGTCCAGACAATTCGCAGTTCTAGTCGAATCAAGGCGCACGAGTCAGGAAAAGCCGGATTCAACATCGAGGAGTACCGCATGCCCATAAGGATTAAGGAGATTCGTGAAGAGGTGGAGCATGCCTATGAGGCTCTCAACAGCTCGCAGAACCAACAATATCTGGCGACATCCGATGAAGATGAGGATGAGGATCTAGACTATGACGCCGAAGATCGCAGATTGCTCAAGAGAGAACGCAGACTGTCAACTCCAGCACAGCCGACTCTTGCGCTGACTCCGGATCAATTTGAGATGATTGAGAATCTGGATGCGGCTGGTTGGCGCAAGTTTCCTGTTCACATTCAAAAACACCGACACAGCCACGCAGCGATTGTTGTGCGGATGGACAAGGAGAGTTTTGCAGATGGCTGGGTAGTTTTGAAGCATTATGCCGGTAATGAGTTTTTGATTTAAGAGTATTGTTTCTACTGATGAATAGGACTATGATGGTATTGGATATGCATTTGCGAGGAGTTGGGGAATGCGCTTTGAAGCGACAGCTGGATTAATTAGATTATTAGATAGCATTTTGAGATCTTACAGCCAATACAGAGCACCTGGGTGTACAATTAAAAAGCTACAGCTATGCTTGCAAAGGTTAATCAGCTCGAAACTCTAGCACGGACATGTAGTATCGTATGTGACGTGTGAATAGGCACTCTGTCGTCATTATCTCACGAGTTTGGCGCTTGGTGTTGCGGCTTGAAACGGAAAGTCGGCAGTAATGACGCCGTGATATAGCATCACGTGTCAATCGCCACAAACCTTCTCCTCAGGCAGGTCGACCCCGCACTGCTGTCCAATCGGAAGCTTCCTTGTCTTGGTGTTTCGTGATCAATCAGCTCTCGATTGGCTGCTGCATGTCAATCAGTCGATTGCTCCTTCTTTTGCCTCCACTTCTTCCTCTTTCTTTCTCCAGCGGACAGAGCGGAAAGAGCGTCGTGTGAACGCTGCCCTGCACTTGCTCGGTTCTGCTTGTCGAGGTCGCGAGAGCCCATCTTGATCGTTCCATCTACTGTTAACAATAGCATCATTTTGCTTTATTTATTTTTTCGCTTATCCTCAATCTCTCGCGGCCCGACAATAGGTGCGAGCTACTCTTGATCTCTTACCCGGCAATCTATCACCGGCGGAGATAAGCCAGCGTTCGTCTTAGGCCGAAGCGCCGGTTCTTTTTTCCGCAACCACCAACCTCGCAGTGATCACCTCAACCGAGGATTGCGGCAGAGCTTTCGGCTCATTGCATTTGGAATTGAAATTCAGTATTTCCAAGACGCTAGAGCTGCATTGTACAACTAGAAGGCTGTATCAATTGATAATCAATTGATCAATTGGACCCTTGTCTTTTCCCTTCGACAAACTTCATCTTGAAAGAGCATCGTCTGCTCACAGGTCGCAACAATGGTTCTCACTCACACGACAAACCATACATACTCCCACCCTTTCCCTACCGTTACTCTCGCATACTTCCTTCGATACTCGTCACCTCAGCTCAATCCATTCGCCGCCCACGTCCTGAGCACCGATACAATTGAGAGCTATGTCGATCCCAAGACCCGTCGACTTCACACTACTCGCATCCATCTAAAGAAGAGTCGAATGCCTGGTGCTGTCTACAAACTTCTTCCTGCCAGTGTTACTGGTGGTGGCTCTGGAGACAAGGCTTCGTACATTCTCGAGACGAGTGTTGTCGACATTAAGGAAGGCTGGATGAAGTCCGAGAGCCGAAACCTAAACTTCACCGGTGTTTTGTCTGTCATTGAGAAACAGGAGTTCAATGTCCCTGCTGAAGGCGTTACCCAGAAGCCTAATGAGACTGCTGTAACGACCATGGTCCAGTTCAGATCGAGGCTTGGAGATAAGATTCGAGGCAAGCTGGGACAAGCCCAAGAGGACGGTTGGTTCAAAAACGGCATTATTGGTGGCTGGGGCGCAAAAGGAATCCAGCGTAGCATCGAGAGCATTGCCTCTACCAAGACTCAGGATCAGATGGGTAAAAGCCGTGACGGGATGAAACTCGTTCTCGAGCGACTACGCAACAATGGTGTGATGGGTGTCCTTGAGACGATACGGAGAGAACGACAGCGTCAAACCGCTTGAACATCTCTTGGCATGATTCAACTGTAACAACGAACGCTAACGGCCTTGGCGCAACACGAGCTCTGGAGTGGTAATTCGGAACATTTCCTAACCAACTCCTGTCGAAAGAGCCGTGTGCCCTGCATGTACTACTATTGCTTTTCTTTGAGCATGGCGCAAAGTGTCTTTTTGGGTAGTTGCTTTTTGAGGTGGTATCATGAAAAGTTGGAGGTTTTGAGGCAAACGGTACTGGTTCGAGGCCAGCAGCTTGAGGGGACGAATAACGTGCAACGGCACGGCGCCGACTAAACGTGGCATCCCCTCTCTTGTATGACAGTATATATGGAACAAAAATCGAAAGGTTCAAATAACCTTGATCACAATGCAGCCTTGTTCAGCGTGAGAGTTTGATCTTAACTTTGTTGAGCACCATCCTCAACACCGTCGAGTGGGTATCTTGTACGTCCTTTGGTGGCTAGGCCTTGTGTTTGTCTCGAGTGAGTGGCTCTGATGTGCTTACAAGTCCATTCATAGAAGAGCAAGGGCAGTCTCGTGTGGTGCATATAACGATTGTTCCGGTTCGATGATGGACATGTTTACATAGAGCATCTGACTCTTGTAAGTCTGCATTCAACTGAAGGTTCCAGGACTGAGAAGCAATTAAGGGGACCTTTACTTCAAACGCCACTTTATGCGTTTAAGATTATCACTCGGCATTTAGAACCCGAGCAGTATCGTGACAAGAACGTATGTCTAACAGGACCTGTTGGTTTACGTACTTGACCCATGACCGGGAGTATTGAGCTTGACTGTTAACCTGTAGACTGTATACAACTGTAACTGATCGATATGCGTCGTTCAGTCTGCCCAGTTATTGTTTCAGAAGAGGCTCATGTGAGTCAATGGAACATGGCATCTAAACTTTGTCCCATTTAAGAACATCGAGGCTTGGATCAAGTGGTGCCGGGACAAAAGTATAGCTATGTAGTCACCGGGATCCGTTAACTTACAGCAACTTTATTCTTTCGACATTTAAAAACAACATCTTGTGCAATCATAATTGTCACTATCATAGCTCTGAATCAATTCTGTCTGGGCGCAACAATGTCTTCTGATACCATCTCAAACAGTGGACTCTCTCCCGAAGGCACTGCACGCCATGGGAAGTCTGAAGACCAGCACAATGAAATCGTTGTCTTTGAAGAGATTGACTCTAAGGAGGAGAGGAGGCTGGTCCGCAAACTGGATCGTGTCATCATGCCATTGATGGCCATTGTCTACTTCTTCCAGTGTAAGTTCCATACCTCATCCTTCCCATGACACACAAGTTCCGGGCTGATATAGTATCGTCAGACCTCGACAAAGGCTCGATCAACTACGCCGCCGTCTTCGGCCTCAGAGAGGACCTCGGTCTTTCGGGCTATCAGTTCTCATGGGTCGTCTCCCTCTTCTACCTCGGCCAACTTGTCTCAGAATATCCCGCCGCCTACATCCTCAGTCGATTCCACATCACACGCTTCATCGGCGCTACAATAGTCATCTGGGGAGGCATGGAGATTTCCATTGGAGCGACCAACAATTTCACTGGCCTTGCCACCGCTCGCTTCTTCCTAGGCTTTGCAGAAGCCGCCGTGTCTCCCGCCTTCATCATCCTCACGTCCAACTGGTACCGTCGTCGCGAGCACCCCATGCGCGTCGCCATGTGGATGTCGATGAACGGCCTCAGCCAGATCGTTGGGGGCTTGATAATGTATGCCATAGGTGGTGCGGAAATGGATATAGCGAGCTGGCGGGCCATCTTTCTAGTCTTTGGCGGGTTGACGGTCGGGTGTGGCATTGCGTTTGTGACTTTTATGCCTACGGATACTACAACGGCGTGGTTCTTGAACGAGAGGGAGAGAGAGATTGCCACCAAGAGACTTGCCATTGATCGTGCTACTCGAGACAAGGCCAACTTTGACAAGAAACAGTTCTGGGAGGCGTTGTCGTCGCCCTTGTCATGGCTGTGCTTTATGATGGCTCTGTGTATCACCCTGACTACCCCTATCATGAAGGTAACTCACAGATTTCGACATTATTCCTTTCATATGCTAATTAATAACTCGCAGTACTCTTCTATCGTCATTACCGGCTTTGGATTCACCAAGTTCCGCGCGATGCTCGTTGGTCTTCCCGGCGGCGCCCTCAACTTCATTACCGTCTGGATATCAGCTTTAATCCCCCGTTTCTTCCCCAACACACGAATCTATACATCCATAGGCCTCTGCATGATACCTCTCGGCGGCTCTGCCATTCTTCTAGCTCTCCCAGCAGCGACCGAGGGTGGTGCTTCGTGGGGTATTGTGGCCTCGACATGGCTCGCAAACTGCTGCTCTGCGCCGCTCTGCTCATGCGCTAGCCTGCTGGCCAGCAATGTCAAGGGCAACACAAAGAAGAGTATAGTTAGCGCTGTGTTCTTCATTGCTTATTGCATTGGGTGTATCGCGGGCCCGCAGGCTTGGTTAGAGGAGGATGCGCCTCGGTACTCAAAAGGGTGCATTCTTAACATTGCCAGCTGGCTTTCTCTGATTATGGTTCTCATTACGTATCTTGTTTTGATCAAGAGGAAGAATAGCATCCGAGATGGAAAGGCTGCCGAAGGACGACCGGAGTATATGTCTGGGTCGCAGGCTGATGAAGGACACACCCAGGTTGGCGTGTCTGAGGATTCAGATCTGACTGATCTGGGAGATAAGGGATTCCGATACAGTACTTAGTACACTCAGAGGAGGCAATAGTGAGACGCTATTTATGGAAAGGGACATCATTAAAAGTTGTGACTTGGGGTGGGAGATCATAAGACTTCATTGATCATAGGTTTAGGGACTCATCATTTTCAGATCTTCATACAGGGAAAAGAAGCATTTGGACATGGGTTGAATTTGGCACTTTTAGGAAAGGTCATGGTAATAGACTAACTTAGTTTATAGTCTCACAATAAAGCTTTCATACCATCTGATAGACAGCGCCAACAGATCCTTCAGTGTCCTCAAAGAATCGGAACAGACCGTGCTCACCCTCCTTTTCCTTCTCGCTCAACATCTTTCCACCGGCCTTTTCGATGACAGGGCCAATTGTGTCTACGTTTTCAACGAACCAATAGATACATACGCCGCCCTTTCCAGGAGCGAAGTGTCCCGTGTGATCAGGAGCCTTTTGGATGCCGCCGGTCAAGCCCAGGCTTGGGTTGAAGTCAAACATCTGAAGATCTTCTTTGGGATGTTTGTCGGATGTATCCTTGAAGGAGAAGTTGAAGACGGTTTTGTAGAATTCTGAGGCTATGGGGGCTGTGTAAGTGTGAGTGATGATATGTTGTAGAGAGACATACCACGAGTGACATCTTTGGCAGGGATACCCATCCAGACGGGAGTACCATAGGCTGGTGGCTTCCAGTCAGACATGATTGAGAGAGGTAATTGCAAAGGACTGAGAAGATACTATTGAGTTATCTGATGAGGAGAGTAATGAGGAGGGTGTAATCCCAGACCCTTGAGACAAAGGCATCCCTTTTATAGTCCATTATCTCTCCCATTCACGCTCGCTCACGGTCTTTTGCCCCATACCAAGTGTGTAAAGATGGACAGACTTTAGGCCGGTGGCTTGAGTCGAGTGACGATTCTCAACAATCAGAACGCGTCTGATTAGCCACGTTATTAGAGACCCCTGACGCCAGCTGAACACGAGATCACGTGATACTAGCACGTGAAGCTGACTAACATCTCCAAGAACTTGCTTGGAGGCTGCGCGCGTGCCGCGCTGTGCCCAGATGCCCCTCCACTCCACTGAGAATGGATGGCGGGGCAGATTGGCTTGGATTGGATTAATGCGCATTGGGTCGTCACGTCACTCGTCGCGACAATCAATATTTCGGTTCTTTTTCTTCTTTTCTCCCTCTCCTTTCTTTAATTGGTGATTCCCAGCCAAAGTAACAAAGTATCTTTCATCGTCAGTCGCAAAAATGCCAGAGCCCGTGTCTGTTCTTTTCGTGTGTCTCGGCAACATCTGCCGCTCGCCCATGGCCGAGGGCATCTTCCAGAGTCTCGCCAAGCAGCCGAATCTCCAGGGCAAGATTGGGCGCATCGACTCTTGCGGTACAGGTATGTTCAACTTGTTTACTGCTGGACTTTGGGAGGGTAACTAACTGACCATTTTCTGGTGTAGCTGCTTATCACAGCGGCGAACCTCCGGATGACCGAACCATGGCCACCCTCGAGGCCAATGGTATAAACGACTACGATCATCTCGCCCGGCGCGTACGTTTATTCTCTCACAAGCCAGAGGCGCAATCTCGTCCTGCTTACTGACACAATCTCACGCTCCCAGTTCCACCCCAGCGACTTCAACAAGTTTGACTACATCTTCGCCATGGATAGATCAAATCTCTCAGACCTCCACCGGCTACAAAAGAACGCCCCGGACTCTACCGCAAAAGTGATGCTCTTTGGAGAGTTCAGCGGCACAAAGCGACCCGAGATCGTCAACGACCCGTACTATGGCGGAAACGACGGCTTCGCAAAGGCGTATGAGCAGTGCACGCGGTTCTCCAAGAATTTCTTGAAGGAGACTTTTGGGGAGGAATAGGAAGGGCACGAAAGGCAGCGGAGGATAGATTAGTAGATTATGAGATCGATATAATACCCGATACCTGGATATACAGAGCAGCAAGGAGCAACAGGTTGGCATAGAGACGACTAGAACGTTATTGACATTGACATCCAACACAATGATTATTGGTTACAGATTCCCAACGAGACGGTTCAACTAGAGGTTAGTTCCTTGGACGTCGATCCAGAGGCCGTGTTTCAGATTCCGGCGGCTCGGTTCGCCTAAGACTGAACTGAGGCCAATGGATTTCACCAACAACATTGTTTTACTGCAGCTTGACGAGTCCCACCTGGCAAACTTCAGCCCTATGCTTCCCGGGCTTCTTTTGCAGCGGCCTAGTGGACGGCCTTCAAGTTGCTTTTTAGATCGTCTTGAGCACTCTAGCTCATCATCCAGCTACACCTATAGCTTCAGGAGCTGAATCGGCGATGCCGAGACTTGTGCAAGGCACAAACCATATAGTTGGCTGGTTCACGACATTGACTTTGAGGCTTTACGTGAGCCGGATCTCTCAGATGCCGAGTAAGATGCTGACCATCCAATCCATCCTCAGCATCCTCAGCTGTTGATGACGGTACTCAGCCCCCCGTGTGGCACAGGTCGGCGTGCGGCTGGCTACACGAGGTCATTGCCGACTCGGTTTGGATAGTAAACTCTAGAGGAGAGAAATACGACGCAGTGGAAATCAGCAATTTGAGCTGCGTCCTCTGAGAATTCAACACGAAATATTCCCCCTATTTTGTTGTTTTTGCCGTAGATGAAGCCGAGCCGTTGCAGGCATTTTGTGATGCAGAGCCAGGGGTGGTTGTCGCGCGGCTACAAGTTGCAGAGCCTGATTGCGCATCCTATTGGACAAAAAGCAGGTGGGGGCCTCAAGCCAAGCAAATCAGCCACCTGGCTAGGCGGTGACCTCGCTGCGGGGTCTAGTTGCTTAGCGGGTTCCAGTCACTAACAAGTCCTGAAGGCCCCTGCTAAAGAACCCTGGGGTCCATCAGAAGCTGCATCTGAGCTCCAGTCCCTTGGCTCACCAACCAACGTCAGTACATATATCGCGACAGACGCGCTGACTCTTTCCTGGTCTTTGTTCTCATCATCTGTTTCATCCCGTCACCTACGAGATTTTCCTCCCATACGGCGTATCGAACTCTTTCTCTACTATAAACCACCGCATCTAAAGCTTCTATATCTGCCCCGCATCAGCACGCCATGGCCGACCTTCAAGGACGGAAGGTCTTCAAGGTCTTTAACCAAGACTTTATCGTCGACGAGCGCTACACGGTCACTAAGGAGCTTGGTCAGGGAGCCTACGGAATTGTCTGGTGAGTGCGCGCACATGTTGTTTCTCGTGATACCTTTGTCTACCTACTATATTATACCTCTTCCGCAACTCTTCTGTCTCATCCGTCTGTCTACCCCGCCGCATTTGCTGACGATAGCCCCGCCTCGTCGGGGGTTTCAGTGCTGCCGTCAACAATCAATCCAACGAGGGTGTCGCCATCAAGAAGGTCACCAATGTCTTTAGCAAGAAGATCCTCGCCAAGCGCGCTCTGCGCGAGATCAAGCTGCTTCAGCACTTCCGCGGCCACCGCAACGTGAGTTCAACTGCCTCGGCTTTTGGCGCAACAAAGAACAAGGACGAGTATGCTGATATCTCTGATAGATCACATGCTTGTACGATATGGACATCCCCCGACCTGACAATTTCAACGAGACGTATTTGTACGAGGGTCAGTCACGGAATCGGCGGAAACCAATGAGTACATGAGCTGACGCAGCAGTAGAGCTGATGGAGTGTGACTTGGCGGCCATTATCCGTTCTGGCCAGCCCCTTACCGACGCCCACTTCCAGTCCTTTATCTATCAGATTCTTTGCGGTCTCAAGTATATTCACTCGGCCAACGTCCTGCACCGCGATCTCAAGCCCGGAAACTTGCTTGTCAACGCCGACTGCGAGCTCAAGATTTGCGATTTTGGTCTTGCCCGAGGTTTCTCTGTCGACCCCGAGGAGAATGCTGGATACATGACCGAGTATGTCGCTACCCGATGGTACCGCGCGCCCGAGATCATGTTGAGCTTCCAGAGCTACACCAAAGCTAGTATGTGTGACCCGGATATGGTCGGATTTGTGTAATATCTTGCTGACTTAGTACAGTCGATGTTTGGTCTGTTGGCTGCATTCTGGCTGAGCTGTTGGGAGGCCGACCTTTCTTCAAGGGTCGTGACTACGTCGACCAGCTCAACCAGATTCTTCACATTCTTGGAACCCCCAACGAGGAGACCCTCTCCCGCATTGGCTCACCTCGTGCCCAGGAATACGTCCGCAACCTGCCTTTCATGCCCAAGAAGCCTTTCCCCAGCCTGTTCCCTCAGGCCAACCCTGACGCTCTCGACCTCCTCGACAAGATGCTCGCCTTCGACCCTTCGTCTCGTATCAGCGTGGAGCAAGCTCTCGAGCACCCTTACCTCCACATCTGGCACGACGCTTCGGATGAACCTGACTGCCCCACCACATTCAACTTCGACTTTGAGGTTGTCGAGGACGTTGGTCAGATGCGAAGCATGATTCTGGACGAGGTGATGCGATTCCGACAGACTGTCCGCACTGTTCCTGGCCAGGGAGGCGCTGGCGGCATGGCAGCCCCTCCTGTTCCTATGCCCCAGGGCAACAGCCAGTGGACTGCAGAGGATCCTCGACCGCAGGAATACCAGGGCCACGGAAACACAGGACTCGAGCAGGATCTCCAAGGGGGCCTTGACGCTTCTAGGAGGTAAGATAGCTGGTGCATATACAAGAGTTGGGGGTTGAAGGATGAGTCTGGCTCTAGAGTAGGGCGTAAAAGGACATGGCCTCTGGTTTAAAATGAAGGAGGAAGTGGTACGGGTTTAGGAAACACGGAAAGTCTTGGGATTATTCAAGGATCTAATGCCTGGAATAGAGATGGGGAGGGGAGTAAGTAACGGCCGCAGCAAGCTGGCAGTCGAGAAGCATGCATTGTACATGCGGTTTTGAGGATAGAGAAGCGTTATCCTCGTCCATTTTTCGTCTGTTTTTCTGAATGAGAAACGCCAGCAATACTATATTTCTTTATCTGTTACATGGTGCTGCTTCTGTGCATGTGTTGTAGATAAGATTCTTATGGATGGCGAGGTTACATACAAATTTGGGCATAACGAAACAGTAACACCTTTCAACTTTCAGTTTGCTGCTTCAGAAGAATAGCCGTTGAATCAATTGCTGTGATGTTTTCGGATAGCCAATCGGTTGTGAGACCCAATTGACTATTTTCCCCGCAAAATCCAAATTCTTTCTTGCTTATCGGGTGTTCTACAGACGACATAACCTCGCCAAAACATATTCATATTCAGATAAGTGGTGATGCAGCTCCAATGGCCTTGAGGCTCTGGCTTTGACGCACATACTCAGAGGTTAGTAGTCATAGCTATTTGAGAGAACATCTAACTAAGTACCAGACGCCAGAATGATAGCATCTCGAAACTGAACTGCAAAGATCTTCGTCGCGCAGCATGTATAAGTAGTGCAGCGCCCTCTCGTCACTACTGCCTTGATCGACATCGCCCGCCACAGCCAGAACTTGGATATAGCATCATCATCATCATCATCGCCAACATGCTGTCCAAAGTACAGGCGTATCTACACGTCGACTACCAGCCAGGCGAGCGGCGTCTGGTTCAAAAGATTGACTTTTTTATTCTGACGTTTTGCTGTCTCAGCTACTTCGTCAACTACGTACGTTTGATTGCGCTGTCTTAGAGCTTGAATACATACTCATTGCTGGACAGCTTGATCGGAATAATATCAACAATGCCTATGTCTCGGGGATGAGGGAGGATCTTGGGTTTGAGGGAGATCAGCTGAACCAGATCATGACCTGCTTCACAATTGGGTATGTAACAGCTGGAAAGTATCGTCTTGAAGCATTGCTCTAATCGCCCAACAGTTACGTGATAGGCCAAGTACCCTCCAATCTCTCCCTCCAATACATCAAACCTCGTATCTGGTTCCCTCTCATGATGGTCCTCTGGGGCGCCCTAACAATGGTCACCGCCTCGGTCCAAAACCCCCAGTCCATCATGGCAATCCGCTTCTTCCAAGGTATTTGTGAGGCATCGACCTTTGTCGGCACGCACTATATCCTCGGATCGTGGTACACGGAGCGCGAGCTGGGTAAACGGAGTGGCATCTTCACAGCGTCTGGTCTGGCAGGGACCATGATAGGAGGCTTCATCCAGACGGGCATCCATGAGAGCATGCATGGTATGAGCGGGCTAAGCGGTTGGCGTTGGCTTTTCATCATCGACGGCCTCGTCACTGTACCAATTGCTGTTTATGGCTTTCTCTTGTTCCCGGATACGCCACACACTACGACGGCGTTTTACCTCTCTGAGGATGAGAGAGTTCTAGCTATTTCACGAGTCCCGCCCGCAGAGGAGAGGCCGCGTCTGACCTGGAGATACGGCAAGATGGTGCTCACATCGTGGCTCTGGTGGGGATTTGTCATTCTCTGGATTATTGCCGGGGAGACCGAGTCTTTCAGTTCCAATGCCCTCTTTGCTCTCTATCTGCAGAACCATCCGACGAATACGTACACTGTATCTCAGATGAACAACTATCCGAGTGGCGTAGCAGCCGTTGGCATCGTCTCTACGCTGTTCTGGGCGACGTTGACGGATTTCCTGTCGGGGAAGCGGTATCTCGTTGGATACTTTATCGGAGTGACGGGCATCGCGACGTCGATCATGATACTGGTCGCTTCCAGAGACCCTACGAACCCAGCGTCGACTACGGTCGTTTTTGCGGCTTATTACTGGGCTGGATCTGTCTATGCGTGTCAGGCGACCTTTTTTGCGTGGTGCAACGATGTTATGCGTCATGAGACGGCGATGTTTCGCGGTATTGTTCTTGCGGGCATGAATACGGGCAGCAATGTCATTAATGCTTGGTGGAGTATAGTATTCTACGGTGCTTCGATGGCGCCATGGTTCATTGTGAGTTGCTCTCCTGATCGCTTCTATATGGTGAAAGGTGCTAATGCTTTGCTTAGAGGGGAATGTGGGCGATGATTGCTTGTAGTATCGCTTTGGTTGTTTGGTGCGCTGGTTTGACTTGGAAGAGTCACAGGTATATCAAGCAAGTGGCTATTAAGCATGATGGGCAGAGCTTAGATACTGGTCATAGAGGCTAGTAAACAGTGAGACGTGGGTACGGAGGACAAATCTGTCGATTCAGTGAGTGGATGAGGATCGGTGGTGCTACTGCGTACCAGGTTATCAATAGATCTGACACTACAACTATGGGCATTTCACCTAGTGATGACAGATTAACTACGGATGAGTTATACAAGATTGATATGTATGTTTCACAATATGTCCTGACACAAATACGTTCCAATTCTTATTCATGAATGGCTACATCGACTGTGACTAACGCGCCAAAGACAGAATCTATGCCAAACGCCATAAATATGAGTTGAATAAAACTCATTTGGTGTCAAACACACCGGTGATAAAACGTGGTATCTTTGCGAAAAACCAAGGTTTGTATCAAAAATAACTAAACGATCGTCGTGAAACGTATACATCCATCCGTATGTAAAAGCGATTGTGACCTTTTTATAAACTCCGATAAACCCCCTTTTCTATCTCTGAAGGTAATATGTAACTAAGAAGTGAAGAATGGTAAAGTAAAGAGCATGCAACTCAAACTGGTCCGCTACTTTAACCGTAGAACCAGTACTGGGTAGTGTACGAGGTGCTGTCGGTGCCCTTGGCCTTGCAGCCGTGAGAAACTCCGCCGGCAGTCAGGACGCGGTAGACGTAAGAGACTCCACGGCTGCCACCGGCGTCGCCGAGGAAGAGCCAGTCAACGGCGCCGGTGCCATCAGGTCCGGGACTGGCAGACGCGGGGGCCTTGATGCCGTCGAGCTTCTTGGAGACGTGGAGCTGGTTGGCTTCGCTGAGGTCAAAGGTGGGAACTCCAGCAGCGTTGAAGAAGTGGTGACCGAGGAAGGGGAGCTTGTTGGCTCCGGCCTTGAGAGAGGCCGGCTTGGGGAAGGGGTTGGTAGAGGAGGCGCCGACACCGTTCTTGTTGAGGTTCAGAGGGACAGTGTGGGTGTTGAGGACCTCGGGAGTAAGGGAGGTCCATTTCTCAGTGGACAGAGAGGATTTGCTCTGGCCTGGGTAGAGAGCAGTGACGTCGTAGAGAACAGCCAGAGCACCAGTGGCTGCTGGGGTAGCTCCAGCGTCGGCGCACGAGTAGTTCTGGATGCCGAAGCCAAGGGCGATGTGCTTCAGAGAGACACCCGCAGGAGGAGAAGGGAGTTCCAGGGCTGTAAGTTGTGTTAGTGAAACCGGGGCTTTTGTACAAATTGAAGACTGAGTCAAGACTTACGACCACCGTTGACAGGGAGGACAGGAACAGCCTTGAGAGGGTTACAGCTAGAGCCTTGACCATAGTTGGTAATGGGAGAAGCCAGAGCCAGAGCAGCTGAGGCGAGGACGACGAAGGAGTTTGCGAGCATGGTGAAGGATGATCGAATGTAACTATATGAAACACCGGTTCTAAGAGGATAGGCGAAAAAGAAAAAAAGATGGTGTCGAGCGTTCTTAAGAAACCAACGGCTGAAGACACAAAGTAAAAAGGCAACAGAAGGAAATGGGCGTTCTTGTATATAGATCGCGGTAAGCAGATAGCTTGGCGGCAATGCTAATAATAAACGCAACGAGCAAGGGGTCTAAGTGGCCGGGGCGTGTCCACCTGGGCGCTTATATCGCGAATGGGTGTGGTGATGGTGTTGCGCAAGAAGCGGGGACTAGATGCAATGGTTTCCGGAACGAGGATGTAGTAGTTTAAGAATAGAAGGCCAAGAGTTGTAGGGAAAGTTTTTATTAAAAAAAAAAAGAAGGAAGTTGTCCTTGTTGTTGTTGTGGTTCTGAGAACGAGTTGTGAGAGGGGATGAGAGAGGTTTATATAAAGGAGACCAACATAGTTGGTTGTCTCTACTGCGCCTACAGACCCCAACATTAACGACCATTATCTAACTCTGCTAAGGAAACAATTGCAAACATCTCAAGTCAGACGAATACAGAACTGGCCTAGGCAGGCCTCGCTCGGTACATGGCTGAGGCGAGGCGTGGGCTCACCCCCCGGAGGAGGAAGACTCAGAGGGGAATAGAACACTACCATCGACCTGAATGCAATGCAATGCAACATAACGAAAGAAAAAAAAAACACGAAAAAGGGCAGCGCCTCGTGGCCGGGCGGCCGCGTTCAAAGGCGACCCTAGCGCGGCAAGGGAAAAGCAAGGGTCGTAGTGAGGTCGAAGGTGGAGGGGCGGGGATGCACATGCAGTATCTCGGCTTGGTGTTGCCGTCATCAGGGGGGGTTAGGGG